>JBAPLH010000129.1:1980000-2147500 GCA_037897445.1 Ceriops zippeliana
AACTTGAGGTTAGAGAAATGATTTTGACTTGGGGCTTAATTTTGTTATTTATGGTGTATTTGTATGACGTGAAGTGCCATTTTGCTGGAGTTATAACTACTATGCCTAATTCGGTTTCCATAATTTAAACATGTAGCTAGTGCCAAAAAATGAAAATGATGGCAAGGCTGTTTATCATTTCAGGTGTTTGCGGATGCTTTCTCTTGTTCTTGGAACTGAAATCACTGATGCATCGGTTGCTGCCATTGCGTCCAGCTTTCCAAAATTAGAGTTGCTTGATCTCAGTGGGTATGTTTCCAATCACTAATCTAATTGAATTTGGAAATAATGTTCCAAACTTTTCTTGCATTGTTTGGTTTTCTGGATTTTTTATATGATAATTCAAAAATTTTCAGGTCAAGCATCAGTGACAGCGGTATTGGGATGATCTGCAATGTATTCCCTGGAACGATGTCTAGACTCCTCCTTGCTCTTTGTCCTAACATCACTTCAAGTAAATTTCATGTCCAAGCTCTGGGTCTATAACAATTTGGGTTCTGGTTTGCTAGAGCCCTTTCCTATAAAAATCTCTATTAATGGTTGCATCATTTTGATCTCAGGTGGAATTCAGTTTGCTACAGCTCAATTGCCTCATCTGGAGCTTATGGACTGTGGAATGACTGTATCTGACCCGATCTCTGAGTATCCAACCTCTGAGGGGGGCCATGATTTTGAGTTGCAGACAACATTTCAAAACAAATTACACCTTATATGCCAGAAACTCATTATCAAACATGGTCGGTTGAAGAAGCTCAGCTTATGGGGCTGTTCTGGCTTAGATGTGAGATCTATTATCTAAAAATCGGCGTCTGACTTATTATTATTATTATTGTTATTATTATTATTTCATGCTCTTGGTTTGCAAATTTAAATGCAGGCTCTGTACTTAAACTGCCCAGAGCTCAAGGATTTGAATCTGAACTCGTGTACAAACTTGCATCCAGGTATGAACATATATAATCTTCCTGAACTCATGGATTTGAGCTGCAGCCTATAATATGCATTTGTACTGTAAGTTCAACAATTAGAGTAATTGTTTGCCCACGTTTACATCACAGAGAGGCTGCTGCTACAATGTCCCAGACTAGAAACTGTGCATGCATCCGAGTGTAACAAATTGTTGATTGGGGCCATTCAAAGCCAGGTGAATGGTTAGCTGCTTGGAACTTTTATCGTTCAAATTGTGATGGGGAGGTGTTTTGCAATATATTATTCAGCTAAAATCACTTGGCATGAACACTACAATCATAATTTTGAAGTGCAGGATGTTTAATAGCCCATACATTTCTAACTCTATACTTCATATCATTCACGGAGAAAGATAATTTTGTGGAAAAGGATAGTTCCTGGGTGTATTTGCAATGTATTTGAAAAAATGTTACTAGAAGGATCTTTATATTTAACTTTAGAGCAATGGGCGCAGTTCATTTGCATTCATGTTATATTGGGTGAAACTTTTGTCATCAGTTACCAACTCAATTTGAGGTTTAATATTTAGTTCTCACTCTTCCATTATCTTTGAACATGAGTACAGGTCAGTAGCAACTTGGCTGAAATGGAAACCAATGTTCCAAGCAAACGTCTAGCTGATGGGTCGAAGAGGGTTCGGGTTCCAAACTTCCTCGGTCATCAGGTGAGTGAAGCATTATCCTCCACATTTCCAGTAATAGTGGTCTTTGTGCTTGTAGAGGTGCACCGGTCTTGAGGTATATTTATTAATAGAGAATATTGTCTTCTTTCCTATTAATTCCATTCAGCAGGAATTCTTCTAAGTTCAAAATGGACCCCTGCAGTATCGATACCAAGTTCTACTACCTTGCATCTCAGTACAATGAGCAATATAAACTGGGATCTTGAAATTTATGTGCACAGCATCATTGCGATATAAGACTGAAAACTATGACATGACATCACTCCTTGGTTTTACTAAAGATGTCCCGAACCCAAAAGAAACGAAAATATTTGGGTGAAGTCTTGTCTTGTCTTGTCTTACGCAAGTTTTGGTTCCACCTTACAGCCATGCGACGATGATAAGAAGCGGAGGAGGATTGCGAGTGGGCCCTGTAACGTGCATGTGGACGGAACTATTGTGCGGTAGTCGTCGTTCTTCCAGTAAACGTGAAGCGACCTTACTGATTTATTTGTTCGTTTGCTCGGGCCTTGTGTGCCGTGAATGCAAATGGACTTCAATCATCCGAAGGGGTAGAAGGCCCATCTGCCTTTGTCGAATTGCCTTTAACCCAATTGTTTAACTTCCAAGAAAACGCAATATTTGTACCGTGGACTATTTTTTATTTTCGGCATTTAATTGAATAAAAAGAATTCGTTGCGAATGTTTCCTCGATCAAGCTGCTTCGCAATTGTGGATGGTTACTCTTCCTTTCGGAAAATCTTAATTTAAGTTTCGAGAATTATCGGGGGCTTTTTGTCCCAAGGGAGTAGCTTCGCGAGGATGCTTTTGTTCTATGTCAATCGAAGTAAATCGCATTCGAATTTGATCTGCCGCTCTTTGGCTGTTAGGGATGGTTTTGTGTGAGAATTTTGAAATCCTTGTATTTGTACGAGTCCATGGATTTGGATATAGAGTTATGAATTTGAAGGAGAAAAAGTTTTTCTTATCTAAATCATGAGAATTGAAAGAAAACTCTGTTGTCCGGTTTGAGTTCATATGAATTTTTAAATATTGTAGACAAAGTTACAAATGTATCCTTCTTTGGAATACAGGGTGTTGGGAATCGAATTGATAAAAACTTTCTTGAATTGAGAAATTCTTCCTGACGAGTATAGGAAAAGTATTTCTTAATTCAAGTTATTTTGTACCAAACTTGCCTCAGTGTTCTTGTTCCAGTCCCTGTCCGTGGGAAACCATAAACAATCTCACAGTCCATTCCTTGAACTTGACTTCGAGGATTAATGATGCCTTTTCCTTTAAGTAGTTCCAAGATTTATCATTTTCCTTTTTTATCGTCTTTTATTTATTTATTTATTTATTTAAGATGAGAAGACATGGGTTGTATTTACAGTAGCCAAGAATTACTCCTTATAACTAAGCAGCGGCCCCCCAGGGGGGGCGGGCGGCGCTACTACGGCAGAGTAGAGTCATATATATATATATCCTATAAAGTCAAAATATATATTTAAATTTATCGAATACTTTAACTGAAATACAAATCCATAATTTCCATGATAGGATGAGCCCCTTCAAATCGGTAAAGCACAACGGTAATGCTCCAGGCCAGGGCTTATGATTATTTCCCCCCTATGTTGATGGAGGTTGGGGGGGTGGGAAACTTGAATTCTTTTTAGCGTCGTTGAACGTATAAAGAGAAAAAAATTAAAAAAAAAGAAAAAAGTAAAGGGCGAGAGTTTTTACGTCACTGCAGATAAAAAGGCAATAAAGAGTCACAGGGACAACCGGGGGCACGACGAGGGTGCAGCCAACGCAGCAGAAGTTGAAAAGGCCAAAGTAATAGCCGTAACTAAAAAAAAAAAAAAAAGAAAAAGAGAGGGCAACTTTTCCTTTCGCGTATTGAGGTCAATTAGGAGTCTCCAGTTCGGCTGATTTTGATCTACAGCTTGCTTGAAAATGGCGCTCTCGTTATTGTCGACAACCTCATCAGGCTACCTGCGTTATCCTTCGCCAGGTTTATTCTTCTTCTCCATGGCGTGGGTGTCGTTTCATGATCCCGTCGCCATATTTCGTGGCTATTTGGAGTTCTAGTAGTTGATTCGGCAATAATTTATTTTTCAAAATCAAACGATACCTTATTTAATTTTGATTCATTCTGGATGATATCTCTCTCTCGTGCTGTCACTTGTCGCGATTTTATATTTCAAAGAATCAAAACACCTGATTCTTGTGTTCTTTGTAAGCAAACTATCTGTGTTTCGCTTATTGACGGTTGTTGCTTTTCAAGTGGAGTTTTTCGAATTCTGCAGAATTTTTGCTGCTTAAAACGGTTAGACTTCCCTTGTGGCATCAATGTTCGGAATCCATTGCATTGGATAGAAAACATTCGCAGGTTTCACAGAGGCAAACTAAATATCTAATTAAGAAGACAAATCGTATGAAGGTTATCTGTTCTACTGTGTTTTCTTTTGGACCATTTACGGTTCTCATTTAGTATGGAAAATTGCAAGTACCATTTTCATTCTTGATGATGTCAATTCGTAACTCCGTGGTTACGATGTCAGGTCTTGTGCTGTCAAAAGAGGGAGATTCCCATTTTAGAGGCGAGGTCTGGTCTTACTTATGTTCAGCAATTACTTTCAGCTTGAAACAACATTGTGTTTATTTATAGTATGTTTGAATTTGAGCAAAGAAACTACGATTGCTGGTGCATTTGTTGCTAATTTTGATTGGTTTTCTGCATGAAAATGTTCAAATGTAATATATATATATTATTATTTTTTTCTTCTAGTTTCTTGTCTAAATGGGGTTCTACTGTACCCTTGTGCATGCTGTTGTCTAGGTTATCAATGTGAGCTGATATGCAAAAGGATCTTATAATAGTGAAGCCCATTCCCTCCGCTTTATACTATGAGAGTTTTGTGCACTAGGATTTCTTGTTTTAATGGCGAAGATCATAGTTTCTGTTGAAACTTTTGCTGCTAGTGCCGGTGGCATCCTCTTCTGTGCATAGTGCCCTTCACATTATTTGGACACTGATGTAGCCATATTGTGAAGCAAAGATTGTTAATTCAAAGCAAAATTTATTTTGATGAATTTGATAGCATAGATGAATTTCTTAGAAGTTAATCTGGGTCAATACCTTATGAATCATATTTGAATTAGTATGGTGGTCATACTTTAGTAATGCTGTCTTCCTAGTTGACCACTATCACTCGCTCCTTCCTGTTCTTTCCTGAAGTAATTTAAATAAAAAGAAAAAGAAAAGAAAAGAAAAGAAAAGAAGCAAAACAGGTAGAAATTTGATTTTGATTTTCTCATATTGATCTATTTTTAACATTGCTTCTATTTTGTGTAGTTGTATGGATGAGATATATGATGTTTTGGCTGAAAGAGTTCTTCCTTCAGGAGCTGTGGCATCAAATCCTTCTTCAAAGTAAGTTCTAGCTCCTTGAATATTGAAATAATCATTATGTTGATGATGCCTTTAATAACTGGTTTTGCTGTTTGACAATATAGCTTACAGTGAAGTTGTCACCAATGCCTTGTGGCATGGCAGGAGTTATTTTGTGTTTTTTGCTCTCTTTGCAGCAGTAGTTGATAGCAAATTTTCTTTCCATTATAACAGGATGTATTCTAGGCAATGCATTTGTAGGAAGCCCACTTCCCTTCCAGGGCCCCCACACCCTGCCCTACCACATCCCCCTAAGAAACAAACTCTAAAGAAATGGATGCACAGAGGAACTTATATTCAGGAATGCTGATTAGATAACAAAATCATCACATTTCATTTAGAGCATGAAATGGTGACTGATCAGTATAAGATCTACCTAAGTAATGTTTCACTGGTTTCAGTGGTACTTGAGAATAATTAGCATGTGATGCACATGTAAGATGATGCATTCTTGACTATTTTTTTGTAATTGTGGCTGGCATTTCTCAAACCTCCAATTTTTTTTTTTCTCTGGTTATTTCATTGACTATCTCTTTCTATTTAAACTTTTTGCTAAAACAGATGCAGGCATATTGTGGGCTTGGTGGGTTCTCCTGGTGCTGGAAAGAGCACATTGGCTTCCGAAGTAGTGCGACGTGTAAATAAGCTATGGGCCCAAAAATCTTGTTCATTTGATTCTCAAGTTACGCCCCAAGATGTAGCTGTTGTCATTCCAATGGATGGGTTTCATCTCTATCATTCCCAGCTTGATGCAATGGAGGTTGATCTTGCTGCATGATTCTTCACCTTGGTTCTTGGAAGTTTTTGTGTGTGTTTTCCAGCCTAATTTATGTTATTGCATCTTAGGATCCAGAGGAAGCGCATGCCAGGCGGGGAGGTCAGTTATAGTAGTGTTTGCTATTCAACAACCTTGTTATATTCTGTGGGTTGATTTTTCCATTGTTGATTCAGCTCCATGGACATTTGCTCCTACATTGTTACTCAAATGCTTAAAAATCCTGAAGAATGAGGTGAGTGGCTTTAAAGTGGTACCAGCAACTCTAATTCTTATCTGAGTGTGTTGTGAATGCAGTTTGCCTTTTCTCTTTCTGACTAACGATAGGTTTTTCAGGAATATGTTTATGCACCATCATTTGACCACAGTGTTGGTGATCCAGTTGAAGAAGATATTTTTGTGAGCGTTCAGTAAGTAATTAGACTTGTAGCAAAATAGGTGTCAACAAGACTCTTTCACTGGTATATTCTTCCAATTCAAACCAATTTTATTTAAGTTTGGTGGCATGTGGACTCGATCATTGACCCTTGATATGGTGATACATAGTCCATGGACAGTTCAGTGCTTAGCATGGATAATGTCCCATGTGGCTAACATTCTTACTGAGGTTTCCTATCCTACCTGCTTCAATGGATGGGTAATTTTCAAAAGTGAGAAAGAGCCTACAGAATCAACTGGATTCCATGAGCTTAATTTCATCAGTGAAGTGAGACTGAGACATGTTAAAACGTAAATTCTATTATGTTTCTATAAAAGAAAAGGCTCTTTATATATTAAATATATCTTGAGAAAAAAATTTGTCCTTGATGTACTCACGGAGCTGCAAAATGTGGATATACTTTTTGACTCTTTGCAGGCATAAAGTAGTTATAGTTGAGGGGAATTATCTATTTCTGGAAGAAGAAGTTTGGAAGGATATATCGTTGATATTTGACGAGAAATGGTATCATGTTTCAGCTAGCCTCTATGTTACTTCTTTTATCACCATCAAAGACCAGAAATTGATGCTGATAATTCATCTTGAACTTTATTCTCATGTGAATCTGCACAAATTTATTGATATCATTGGCATTTCCATCAAGGAAGAAAAAAAAAAAAGGGGAAATGGTTGACACAGAAAACAGCAATATTGAGTGCTATATTATTAAGCATAATCAACATAATTTCCATCTTCAGCTGGGAGTTTTTGTCTCATAGTTTGATGTGTTCCAAATCAACTGTATCAATCTTCTGTCTTCAAACAAATGGTAGTGATAGTGTCTCACTCTCCTGTATTGAAATCTCTCCTTGATTGCTGTATTATGACATTGTATACATTTCTTTCTGACAATCAGGAATTCGAGTTTATGACATTAGCATTTACCTGATGCTTCTTCAGCTTAGTTCTCAGAATTTTTTCACAAGGAAATTTTTGTTGCTCAAATGTTTGAGCCACTAGCCTATTATGAGGACTTGAAGCATTTATATAAATTTATCCTAGATTGTCTCAGATTGAATGTCTTGGTATCACTGTCTTGTTTCTAAGCCTTCAGAGTTGATTTATGCGGTAACAGGATGAATAATATGTAATGGCTTTCCCTTGAAGGTTTATTGATGTTGACATTGACACTGCAATGCAGCGAGTTTTGAACAGACATATTTCAACAGGTACGGCGTCATCAAATTCTGACTGAATACTTTTGGATTGGGGAATGGAAAAGTTATCGTTCTAACCTGATCTTATTTTAACAGGAAAGTCTCCAAATGTTGCTAAATGGCGGGTGAGATTCACTTTTCTTGGGCCTATTTAGATAATTATTAATTTCCGAACAAGGAAACAAAAAGGTAGTTTACAAGTATCACTAAAAGCGGAAGGTAAAAGCTAATAAATGGTAACGAGTCTTCTATGTTGATAATGTTCCAGTTAAGTGTAACACTGGATTTATCCTGCAGATCGAATACAATGACCGGCCCAATGCAGAGCTTATAATCAAGTCAAAGAAAAAAGCAGATTTAGTCATTAAGTCAATTGATTTCTGAAATTTTTTGTGCTTGCTGCCCTATGTTTTTGTTTGGAGGGAGTGGATGGTGGAGCTGGAGGGAATGAAAACTTAGAAAAAGGAGAGACAGGAATCTTTGGGCTGTCGTCGTAAATATTCCATTATTTGGGGTTTCTGCTTATACTTCGAACTCTCTATCTGTGAGAATGACGCTGCAAACGCAACTTTCGGGGACGTGTAGACAATTTTCTTTTGTTTATTCTGGTTATTGGTCCCGTGCATTCGCAATTTCTATTAGCGTTCAAGCAGCTTTGTAAATAATTCCTGGAGGGAAAAATAGGCTCGCAATGCGTTGGTATAGTTTTAAGTGAACACGTCAAGAAACATCAGATTTGTTTCGAGTCAGCTGTGTGTTGTGTGTATGTGTGAAAGAGTGATGATCCGACTCACTTATCCCACTGAGCATTAAAATTGTTATGACATATAGCAATTATCATTTATCTATATTTAAAGTGGGGGGCTACGATCACTAGGCCGGTGTATGTGTGTTCGTTTTTTTTTATTTTATTTTATTATTGCCTATAATTAGATCAAAGATTATGAGATACATACGGGGAGTAAATCGCCCATCTTGGTCAGAAAATCTCTGTTATCTCCACACTGCCAAAATTTCAATCTATACGATGAGAATCGGGGTTCAATTGGTTGATTTGATCGAATGGGATGGTTTGAACAGATTGATCACAGTTTCTGTTCTGGAGAGTATACGTCCTATTATTGCAATCAAAATTCTAGATTAGTTCAGCGACCATTCGTGTGGCTGGACGAAGAGAAAACGAAAGCTGAAATCTGTGGCCGATGCGTGGGCGGTGGGGCCAACAATACATTTTTGTTCATGCAGGGTGTTGGCTTGTGACGTTTGACTGGTTCATTTAGAAGTATTGCACAAAATTGTTAGATGATTCATTTAAGGCGGGGCACAGTGACTGTAACACTTAACAGCCGTCGCCGGATATCTTGTCTCGCTTTTTCAAGCCAATGCGGGCCAGAGGTAGCTAAGTGTCAAGAAATGGGCCGAAACGGATCGATTATATGAAACTTGTCAGTGTTAGGTTTGGGCCTCAATTGGACACGGATGGGACCAATGCTCTCATTTTTGGAGACTTCTTGAAGGGGGGGTCCAGAATGACACGAGCTCAAAGCGCACGCGTGCTTGAAAAGGACTTCAAAGGACATACCTGGCTCTTATATGAAGGATCTTGACATTTGGGACTGTAGGGCCCAAATTCGGAGGCTTGTTTCCCAACCAATTCTGACCCCTCGTGTTAAATTTTGGTACGTTACCAGTCTATGAGTGTCTTCTGGCGTCGTCCGTGCAAAATGGGCCGAGCTTAACGTTACGTGTGCAGCGCCATCTACACATTCCCAATCCACTGATTAAATTAAAATTTATTAGAATGAAATTCGAAAGAAAAGAAAGGGTCCCACCCCAATCACAGAGCCCACGTGACCTTTCAATGCCGGTCAACGGCATTTACGCGGGGCCCCCACGTCACATGGGGGGATGAAAGTGGTCATCCAACGCTCTTTCTTACAACATCACATCTGGGCCGTTGATACCGGGTTCCACAGACTTTCAGTACCGTCGGCTGTGCTTGTCTCTTCATTGTCCCCCCCCTGTCCAGGGCGTACGGCAGCCGACGAGATTGTGTTCCTCGCGTGACGAGCAGCCGTATCCGGGTTCTGTCCAGAAACATGAATGATTCAAACTACACGCGCAATCACACAGGAGTTCGTGTGGGGCCCCACTCCTCAGGCAGGCTCTGGTTGTCACCCTCTCATTGGTCATTACCGCAAAAACGTGTGGGTCGAGCGTGCGCCGAATCAACGCTGTCGTCGATCAAATTCATGCACGAGGCGCAGAGCGACAGAATAAAAGCCACCTAGATATTGTTCCCCATCTAGAGGGGTCAAATGGGCCCCACCCCAGCTATAAATCAATTTTAAGCATATCGCCGTCATGTTCACCATCAAACCAACAATTTTATCATTTCAGAAGCTGGTTCCAGGGCTCGGCAGCTCCGTTAGAAATATACAAGAATTTCCCCGGGAACTCATCCCAAGTTTTCCACTTTTTGAGGTACAGAGCATTTTAGAAAACTTCTGGCCCAAGGAATTGGGGGGCTTATATTAATTTTTCGAGATCGGTGGGAGTTAGGGCAAGGTCAATGGCATATGAACGCGATCTCAATCTCAAGGCAACCGAGCTAAGGCTGGGGCTGCCAGGGACTCATCATGAACCTGATGAGAAGTCGAGTTCCAGGAGTAATAAGAGATCCTCGCCAGAAATATCCGAGCGGTCTAGTTCAAGGACCAATCCTAGCGCTGGAAATGAAGATCGAGATAGTGCTCCTCCTGCCAAGTAAGTCCTCTTTCGTCCAACAAACTGAAAAAATGAGTCATGGGGTTGGTTAATGAAAACCGACTTGTTTTTATTTTTTATCTGGGTATCATTTCGTGTATCGACGCGCTGTGCTAATGATATCTGACAGGGCACAAGTAGTAGGATGGCCACCGGTTCGATCCTACCGAAAAAATTGTTTGCAACACAAAAAAGATGAGAGCGACCGTGCAGGAATGTACGTGAAAGTAAGCATGGATGGAGTTCCTTATCTCAGGAAAATTGATGTCAGGGTATACAAGAACTACCCGGAGCTTCTAAAGGCCTTGGAGAATATGTTCAATGTTACCATTGGTAATTGGATACAAATTGTACAATCAAGTATTCCATTCGCCCAATTTATTTTATTTTTATCTTTTTTTTTCGGCCCCTGTATTGATTCTGATGAGTCTGGCTTTACAACTTCCAGGTGAGTACTCGGAGAGGGGAGGCTACAATGGATCTGACTATTGTCCTACATACGAAGACAAAGATGGCGATTGGATGCTTGTTGGAGATGTCCCATGGAGGTAAGTTCCCCCATTTCATTACTAATTTTCTATTCAATATGTTTTCTTTCTACGCTCTTAAACCTTACGAGATATTTTCTATTGGGATATTGCAGTATGTTTATCTGCTCTTGCAAGAGGCTGAGAATTATGAAAGGATCTGAAGCTAGAAGACTGGGTTAAGTAAAAGAAAGCCACAACACACAATTCACCAGATGCAGCAGACAAAGAAATAGAGATCCGCAGGAGATCTAGTCTTTTGATTTTCTTGAATGCCATACCAGTAAGAGATTGACCCTCCCCCCCCCCCCTTCATTCGTTATCTTTTAGTCCTTAATGTTTTGATCTTGGGATACCATAATGAATCAATAATGGCGGAAAGAATAAAAGAGATCATGTCATTGGAGTATGCTTCACTTTTGCTCAAGATTGCATGCACGCATCGGAACGATTACGAACAAAGAGGCATACACCGTCAATGCTTTGGAAAATTATAGCCATGATACTCGCAATAAAACGGAAAGTAGAGGACTATTTATCAGCAACTTATTTTGTTAATGCATGGATCGGATTTTGAACGCATTTAGGGAGGATTCATATAAAAATATCACAATAGGGCTGCAGTTGAGACAAACATTGAAAACGAAAAAATTCGAATCTCAGAGATTAGTGAACACGAAGCCATACGGTCCACTTGTATTCACTGGATTGCAGCGCTTCCACCATGGCCATAGGACAGTAAAGCCATTTAGAATTTACCCCCTCCTCCCCCCACCCCAAAAAAAACATGGAAATTTCGCGCAGAAAGAGTGGAACTAGTGCCAACTCCAGCACCCCTCCAATCATGGCCTCACATTGAGAACCAACTTCCAATTACAAAGGCGATAAACAATGGAACGTTTCACAAATGAAGAGTTTTACACCAACATGGACACCAACATGCTCTATAAGTTTTACACCATAGCACCCAACCAATGAAAAGGGAAGGATCAGCTTCAAGTCATCCAGTTTCACAAAAGTCGTCAAATGCTCAAATCATCAATTTCACAATTATACATGTGGTACTTACAACACTAGACCAAGAATGGAAAGATGGCAAGCATACTTCATCACATCAAAAAGGGTTCCAAAGACAAGAGAGCGTACAACTTGCAGACCATTTGGACCCTAGATTGCAGGATATACAAACAAAGTCCGTGGATGACCTTCAAAAAAATGACCTCAATAAAAAATGAGTAACCAAGGATACCTCTCCAGTGACACATATATAGGATAAAGCGCACTGCAAGCCTCTAGAAAGGCATGAGATCATCTCCAGCCATTGAAGTTACATGCATGCCAGGATCGTGGATGTTAAGAGACCCCATTCTTTCATCCAATATTGCCAACTGGGACTTGACCCAGGGCGGATTATACCTGCCTTCTACCCACAAAACTTCACCAGTATCTTTATGCTTGAAGTCTGGATATCTCGGGCTTTTCTGTAAATTGAAGGGTCAATGTCATTAAAAGTGAAGTATGCAAGAACATACAATGGACCAACAATCAGTTTAAGTCCCAAAGATGCATATCCAAAAATCATTAAAATCATAATACTCCAATGGATTTGACCCATTTTCATCTGTGAATATGAAGCATGGCTTAACAGGAAAAAGGACAAGGTGCAGCAGGGTTAAAAAAGAGCAGAGCCTTCTTTGGTTAAAGCTGGAGAGAGGAAAAGAATAATCTTGATAAACAGACTTTCTCCAGTAATGGTTGCAAAGAAAGATGGACATGCATCAGATGGGAGAACCCAAATCATCCACACATCACAGTACGAAGACATGTCTACGTGCATTTTCCAATTGACCAAATAAAAGGTGTACCTTGTTCTTCCTATTGTCCCACCACTCCAAAGGGTTAGCAAAAAAGGCTTGCCATAGTTCTTGGATGGAAGCTGTGCCATTGGCAGCATTATTCCCAAACTTTCTTCCTGCGGATGATTATATGAAAATAGAATTAAAAAATCCATAATATCTTTTTATTCCATATCACATTATGAAAAAAGATAATAACTACCGGTTGTCAAAGTATCTGTGTCACGACCATATGATGCTGTTGATGGGAAGCTCCTTTCAACAAAATTCAGTTGCTGAACAACTACCTGCCAAGGGTCAAAACGTTACCATCTGATTGAAACACAAAGCACAACCACTATGGTAGCATGTAAAGCCATGAGGCAGAGAACCTTATAGTAAGTATGAGCCTTTCCATTATCACTCTCGACCGTATCTGAAATAAGTCGACCGGAAACATATATTTGATGCCCTTTCTCTAAATGCTGAAAAGCTACTTGTGCAAGCTCATCCCAAAATGTCAAACCGATCCTGAAAACAACAAAGTGCATTCTCAAAATTTGTTAAGGTCCTTTCAAACACCGTAAAGTAATCAGAGTTCCTGGAAGCACTCAGTCAGAAATCCCGCAGGAGTACATCAAATCCACTAACTTTGAGGGATTCGTACCACTAAATCTAAAGCATCCAAGATGCAACATCTTTGACATACTCAAACAAGCATTTAAATTCATCAATTTGGGGAAGAAACTGAAAAACTTTCTCCTAAGTCAGGGAAGCCGCGAAAAAGCAAGCTGATTTCACTTGCATTTTCCAAGTCCTAATGCCAAGGTATTGACTTTCTCATCTTAAAACATTATTCATCACCTTTTTCCGATTTTAGTTTAACAATTTAATCCATGCTTTTTCTGCTGGGGTAAAATTCATGTCCGTACTTTCTTTGTAAACAAGAAAATTTACCTTACGGTTAAAAGAAAAGGCAGAGAAAATTCAAGTTCACTCCGTCTTCAATTATCTTTTCGGGAATTCGCAAACACATCTCTTCGCTAAACAATTTGCCCCATAAAAGAAAGATAGCAATAGTTTACCAGAAGGTGTCGGTGGCGGACTTCTTAACGCCAAGCCGCGTCCAAGCAAGGACTTTGCCGGAGGGGAGGTGCCTGATTTCCACGGGGGCCCCAACGACCCCGATGAGGTGAACCGCGTTACAGAGCTCCTTCTTCCAGGGAATCTCCGCCGGTTTTGGATATTCCACGGCCTGGTTGTAGCTCTGGTCTCTGTAATCAACCGAACATCTCAAGGCGAAACCAGAACGCTGCCTGTTAGTTCTCGGCCGAGGATAAGAGAAGAAGTGATTCACAGATAGAGCAGGCGTCTGGGCGTTTGTGAGAGAGATATGGAGAAAGGAAAGTGCTTGCTCTAACGCCATTATTTGCTTTTACACTCTTCTTTGTTCTACTTC
This sequence comes from Ceriops zippeliana, assembly GCA_037897445.1. NCBI lineage: Eukaryota > Viridiplantae > Streptophyta > Magnoliopsida > Malpighiales > Rhizophoraceae > Ceriops > Ceriops zippeliana. The sequence goes on from JBAPLH010000129.1 coordinate 1,994,121, forward strand.
TCACTCGCTTGTTGGAGATGGGCTTTGGATTGCAAGCACCGCTGGCAGCCAATCTCACAGCAAGGGTTTTCGGATATTTTTTATCGATCGTTACACATATTTTACAAAATTTTTAAGAAAGGAGAATTTCAAGAATCAAACATAACCAAGTGAACTGGGCTTAGACTTCCCAGGCGAATTTCTCTTCGTGGGCCTCCCATAAAAAAAAGGCAAGACGATTCAATGGGCCATGAGGCCCATCTGAAACTCCCAGCTCGTTGGACAATGTTTTTGCCTCTGGTCAGCTTCCATTGTACCCTCACTTGGTCCCATTATCTGCCGATCTGCACCTCCCCCAGCCTGCAAATCGGCCCTCCCGTCGTCGTCGAGCTTAGCGTCGTTGAAAATGCTAAGTCGTCTTGCGGCCACGCGTTTCCTCGAGTTCCGTCGAGCTTTCCGTCAAGTTTCTCAGGTTTTGCTTCTTCGATTTTCTCTCACTTTCTTCCATTCCAATCACTCCTCTTCGTCTCATTTTGTTTGTTTCTCTTATTTCGCCAGGCATCTCGATCCTTCTCCACTGCGCTGAACTACGTGAGTACTGCTCCACGTGTCTGCAATTCCTTGTTTCTGTTTGTGATTTTGGCTTTTTATTTTTTTTGGGTCTTTGATTCCGATCAATGCGTATAGATTTTAATTTCAAATTATTGTTGCGATAAGTGCAGCATATTGATACTCCCGATAACAATCGTGACCTTCCATGGGAGTTCGCAGACGTAAACAAGGCGAAGGTAAAGAAAAAATGCTGATAGTTTTGTTTTTTTCTTTTTAGCCTTTTCCGAATACTATCATACAACTTGGCTTTGTACAACTACGTTGGTTCCCCTTAAATTCTATATTGATTATCTATTAATATTATCATTATTTTGCGAAGCACAATTTCCTTTCTCCGTCCTGTGCATTCTGACTTGCCAGTTATGCTGATTCATCAATTCTGAGGAAACGGCAGACAAATTACTCATTAAGTTCATTGGTTCACTGCAATGGAGTGGTTAAACAAGTGTTGGCTATTTCAAGCTGTGTTAATTAACTTATTTTAACCTTCAAATTGATAAATATTCATGCAGTGCTGAGAGTTTGTAACGAAAACTCTGCTGTAATCAATATAATTAAAGAAATGGAGACTGGAGGCTGTCTGAGCGGGTTTTAATTTTTGTTGTGTTTTAGAAGCTCAACTAGAAAAGATCAAATGGGTTATTATTATTATTATTATCATTTAACTCTGGACAAGCCTGGATTAGGATCCGTGCCTCCATCAGAGATTCTTCCCTCTGAAAGTTCTCATATACTGCACGATATGAGAAAATACCCTTATATATAAGCAAAGAATCTTATCAATGGAACTTGTAAAGAATTGTTTAACTCATATTCTCTTTAAGTGCAAGTCCATATTTTTCGCTGTTTGACAGGCATTGGAATGGACAATTGTTTCCTGAAGCCATTTCTTTGTAATTCAGCTGAGCTTGTTTGGTAGCTTAACTTATTATGAGGAAGGATAGAGGAAAACAGGGCATTCTTATGTGTGAATGATAAAATCTTGCTTTCTTGATATGAATCGAACAACAGCTTCTGTTTTTCTGCTGACATTGTATTCATGATCGTGCTGCTACATTTAACTTCTTTTAAGTCAAAGAACTGATTATTTCAGTTTTGGATATTTGCCGACAACATTTCATCATAATTGTTTCTGGCGTTAGGTTAAAGAAATATTGTCTCACTATCCTTCCAACTACAAGCAATCAGCAGTTATTCCTCTTCTAGATCTGGCACAGCAGCAGCATGGGGGTTGGCTCCCTATTTCAGCAATGAATGCTGTAAGTACACGCATGGATGAAAATTCCCAACTTGAATTTACATCTTTTGATCATGTGACATTTTCTATTCCAGTTAGCTACTCGAAAACATCAGAATGTGCTTTGGTGTGACCAGCACATCTGAATACTAGTGTACGCATTTTTGCAATTGTGAGTCTAATACAGATGATTTACCCTTTTCAATATATGGTTTCTAACATATGCAAACTGATGAATATTTTCAAAATCAATGGTGGCATCATTGTAAAGTTCTGGCTGGATCATTTTCACTGACTGACAATTCAAGCTTAAGCTGACAGTGATCTCAAAATTTTAGATAAAATTGGATGCAGTTGGAAAACAGGAGTATCTTAATTTCATTTAGTTTTCTTATCCTACCATATCAATTATTTTGCCAAATTTCCTCAAAGCTTTACCTTCTACCCCTGGAAGCTTCAGTACTGCAGTGTTTTCTATTCTTTTGTTTAATTCTGACTTCTAGAAAATAACACAAAAGCTATCATGAATTATTTGGTGTCACTGAAAGTTTTGTATTGTCTTTAACTATGTTGTTGGAAATCAAATTGAAAAATTATGTATTCTATGGCTTAAACATAGAGTGTAACTGGTTTTAGTCTCTTTTTGTCAAAGACTATGCTCCTCCCCCCTCCCTTCTCCTCATTTCATATTGGTGTTCTATAAATTATCATTTGGAAAAATCAATGAATCTATGGCATTTTGCAAACCACATAAAATTAAAATTTTAGGTTTAATTTAGGACCTCGAAATTGCTTGTAAATTATTTTTTTCTTATTAGTCATTAACCTATCTGCTTTGACATTTTAATGTCCAGGAAATCTTATACTATAGAGAATTTTATTGTCCAACTGGAATTTAGAATTATAGCTATATAGATTTTGAGTTATTTTCTTATGGATGCTCCAGGTGGCTAAGATTATTGAAGTGGCTCCTATCCGTGTGTATGAAGTTGCAACATTTTATTCAATGTTCAACCGACAACCTGTGCGAAACAATCTTCTCTCTTTTTTTTTTTTTTTTTTTTAACGTTGACACTCCTTTATATGCCAAATGTAATGGTTCCAGTTAAAGCTCACCAACGTGGAGCTCTTTCATTGGTTTTTCAGGTGGGCAGGTATCATCTATTGGTTTGTGGTACAACACCATGTATGCTATGTGGTTCACGAGTAATTGAAGATGCATTACTTAAACATTTGGGAGTAAAGCGCAATGGTAAGTTACACAAAAGGATTGTATTCTGGGATTTGAAATCTCTTTTGGGAACAAATCTCCATTGTAAATATTTTAATGTGCAGAAGTGACAAAGGATGGTCTTTTCTCTGTTGGGGAAATGGAATGTATGGTAAGTTTCTAACCTTGCCTGAAATCTTTGAGAAATTCTAATTTGTAAAGATCAGGGAGAAAGGGATTAACACAACTTGTTTGAAGAATTACTTTGGGAAATGTTGCTTTCTTCACCTAGATGACACCTGTGTGAGGACTTGGGTCACTGGTCACTGCTTTATTGTATTGAAGACTGCTAATTGGAAATGTAAAGGCATACATTCATAGATGGTAAAGTTTCTTTATGTCATGCTAGGAATTTTTGTAGAAGTCCCACGTTTATACGTGATTGAGGACTTGGGGATGGGGGAAGTTACCCTGCCCGCCTTCAGGTCAGGCTCTGAGCAGAAAAAGGAAAATAAACTGAAGTAAAGCCTCAAAGTTATAGGTGACCGTTCGGACTCTTTGAAGTTTATCTGGGCTTTGATTGATATCTGTGTGGTTTGTATTGTTTTGCAGGGATGTTGTGTAAATGCTCCGATGATTACTGTTGCTGATTATTCCAATGGATCTGAAGGATATACTTACAATTATTATGTGGGTCAACATTATCCTGTTTCTTGTTGATACGTACTCACTATTTTTCTGATCAAGTTGCTGGCAGCCTGAGGGTTTTAATGTTTCTTTTCTCTTGGTTGCAGGAAGATGTAACTCCAAAACGAGTTGTAGAGATTGTTGAAATGTTAAGAAAGGGTGAGAAGCTACCGGTAAGGCAACTGGGCTACAAAATGACGAGCTCTCATTCTTTCTTTGATACTTTCCAGAGATTTCGTACTTTTTGATGAGTGACACTAATGATATTTGTTTGCACTTACGTTTATTTTTTCTCAGCCTGGCACACAAAACCCAAAACGTATCAAGAGTGGACCAGAAGGAGGCAATACTACCCTGCTAAGTGATCCAAAGGCCCCTCCTTTCCGGGATCTTGATGCCTGCTGAAGTTATGGTAAACGTTGGTTCCAATAATGCAAAGCATGGATGTTATCCAGCTTCCTTGAGTTGTTCCTCTTTACCCTAATCTTGATTAATTATTTTTTGTATTTTATGCCAGTAAGGTTGCTGGTTGATAACCCTTCCATGCAATTCCTCTGTTTTAACTTAACGAAGCAGATCATTGATGTGCTCGTGTCGTACCGTAAATTTTTATAACGGTGTCAGAGAAAAACATTTTCCATTCAGTGTTGCAAATGGCATGGTTCACTAAATTCAGTCTCAAAACCGCCATTAAGGTAATGGTTGGGATCGATTTTATCCATTTTATGCCACAATGGTAAATTCAGTGTTGCAAGTTGCCGTGCGCTGGCCTCACTCGCCCATTTATTTGGCGGCGACACCTCTCGGTTCTTGCTTGTTCCCAGGACTGCGTTTTCTTCTGGGTTTTATATGTTCAGCTGTACGTAGTCTGTAACAACTGGGCTTCAACTGACTGGATGAACAGACGGGGATGATTTTCCGTTCATGTTGATATGCACTAATAATTTTTACAATCAATTATTACCACTATAGTATTTAGAAGCTTGTTGGTTAGAATGAAAATTATTGTTAGAACTCTAACTTGATAAAAAATAATAAAAAAATCATTGTTTGATTGACCTGCGAAATACTAGCCTTTTGACTTCATTCTTGGCTGCTTAATAACGATACGGATGACCCTTTTTTTTTTCTTTCTTTTTTGGTTAATTGTAAATCTGGATTACATTGCTGGATGTTTGCTGTCTTTGTACTGAAATTGTCAGAAGTGTTGCCTAACTTGGAGTGGAGAGTTTCCACTGAATTTTTGTCTGGTAAATGTCGGCTATTATTGGAATAGATCGTCTTTCATGCCCATGGCGGCGGTTGCGATCAGTTGATATTTGACTTTTTACGGTGGGATGATTACAGGTTTTCGGGAGTTTGTAGTGGATGTGATGGTGGAGTGGGCTGGCACTGCAAATGGCGAGAAGCGATCGATACTAGCAGATCTGTGTGGATTTAGCCGTTAAAGTTGAGTTGCTAGTTTGGTTGCAATTCGACCGGTAATTTTATGAGTAGGGTGACAAAGGATCGGAGGCTGCAATTGCAGTTCACCCTATGGCTTCTCGCCATGAATAATGAATGTCAGCTTCAGAAATAACATATATGTTATTTTTATTAAAATAAATAATTTTTTTATCAATAAAATTATTGAATAATATGTTAAAAGGATTATTCATTTTGATAAAAATATTTAAAACTTTAACTAATATTTAACGTCATTGTCTTGATTTTGCATGACATGATAAGATTCCATATTTCCGCTCCATAAATTTTTCTTCTCTTCATACTTACTGTATCAGGGCCAGTATCCAACATCAACCGTTGTTTAAAAAGCCCCATCCATTGTGGCATTTTCCTTTCACTTTCAGCATTTTCGCTTAGACAAATCCAGACTTCACTTTTAGTACGGTAGTGGATTACTAGCTAAAGCAAAATCTTTGGCAATCTTTTTGATCGTCTTTTTCCTTCCAAATTCTGATTACCGAAGGAAGGATTCACGGCTATGTGCAAAAGTACGAGAACCGAGCCACAGATTCCTTCCCCTCTTCTCCTCCTCCTCCTCCTCCTCTCTCCCTCTCTCTCTCTCTCCAAAATGATTAAAGCCCCAATAATGATTCGGAAGAATAGACAAGTCAAATTGCCTTTTGGACGCTACACGCGCACATCCCCCAATCAAAGGCACTATTATTTTCTTTTAGACTAGAAACCACCAGTACATCGGAACAACCAACCATTATCCATTCTACCGTGGCATTCCCATTTTCTCAACTCTAATACAGTAAACATATAACCATATATACCCATCTGTGTTCCTTTTACAAGGTCCCACGAACCACTACCAAAAATTAGAGCCCACTAAAAAAAGTGAGTGCTACCATCATTTTCCGCTACCCCACCACTGACACCAAAAGAAGAGCATATCAAGTAACCTTTGAAAATTTTCCTCCTTTCACTTGAACTTGGCAAAGACACCAAAGGCCTGCCTGCATTTTTTTAGGCATTGACATCGAACCCTGTTTTGAAAAAAGCAGAAAAGGAAGGCAATAGCAATGACTATGGCATCTGACTTTGATTGCAAATTAAGATAAGCTAACAGCCACTTGGGGGGTTTGAAACGGGACAAATAACGGGTGGCCCCCAAAGTATTCGGTGACTTTTAAATGGGGACCAGGGTACTCTTACCTCTTTCCAGGGTCTATGACGGGGGATTTGTTTCTGGCTTGACTACAGGAGAGGTGTCAGATGGTTGCGTAGGGTAAATTGCGGTGGCCAGTGAGATGGGCATGATACAAAGATCCTTTGATTGAAGAAACTGCATTGCCGCGCCAACATCGTCTTCCATGAGCTTAGCTACCTGCCGTTCTGTACCATCAGTTGACCACTTCTCCCAGGCTGGTTGGTTTCTGCCACCTTCACCCGTTTCATCCTGAGGGAGAAAGTGCATGCAACCTCAACATAAAAGGCCGCACAAAGGGGTTTACCCATAGAAACATTTATATTTCACTTTACCTCCACCGATGACAGTGGGACGTCCGTTACAAGGGGTGCAACAGCACCAGCTGCCCCAAGTCTACTCATACTTAGCACCTATCAAGTAATCATAAATGTTAAATCCCCAAAAGAAAGAATATCCAAACATTAATTTTTCAGCATGTAATTAATATGTATGCTTGTATACGTATAGCATCGGCATTGTGTATCAGCGTGTCAACATTTGTCCTACATATCATCAAGTTTAAGGATGAGATGAAATCAAATTGTTGCACCTTTACTTGTAGCCTTAGAAACTTGACATAGTCCACAATTTCATCAAGCATGGCTGCTCTGTCGGTCTGCACAAACAAAGTATAGTCAATGCAGAAGGATAGAAAAAGTATTTGCTGTTATTGATAAAGCTTTGTGGCTGACTTTGGAGATATGCTTTATCAAGCCATATTCCTATGGCAGTAAACTAGATATCCAAGTATGAAAGTATGCCACTCCATCCAAAATTTACACATGAAAAATCTTGAGATAATCTATTTTAAAATCATCACTAGTAGCAAATTCTCTGCATCCTGTCAATTAGGTCATTTTAATTCTAATTTACATATTTCTTTCTCAGTCAGCGCAAACAGATTGACCTGTAAACCAGAAGTTGCAAAGATCATGAAATAACATCAAGTCATACCAAATTTCTAATTTTTTTTTTTATTCTTCACACCAGTGATTGCAGCCAGTACACAAACAAATATAGTCACAAGAAATGATGTCAGATTTCATTTCTTGGACATATCAACAATGGTAAGTCCACTACCACTTGAAATTTGCTAAAAGAGAATACCAAATATTTGATGGAAACCCATTTAATTTCCTGTTTCAATATCCAACAGTAATGTTATGCATTTGCCACTAGCAAAAGGTCATGGTTAAATAGTTGCTTTCATGTACCATTAAAATCACTTAAATATGGTAGAAGCAAAAAGTGAAGACGCTTACCTTATTGACACCAGGAACCAGTTCTTGCAATGCCCTGATTCTTTCAGCTATTCGCTCTCTGCGCAACTGTGCCAAAAGGGAAAGTCAAGAAATTCTGCAATTGCTAAGGGGAATGAATGTAACTTCAATAATACAAAAATAACCATAAGAGACAATTGCTAGGCCCCTCTATGGGACTACTCCCAAAAAACCCATCACCAATGACTTGAGATTTCTAGGATTTATAAAGATCGCCTTTTTGCCAACAAAGTCAATACATCAATGAAAGGAAAAATGATATAATACAATGCAGATAAAGTTCTAATCATGAATAAGCTGGTTAAATTGGAGACTGTCCTTTTAATGAAGCAGTAGTAAATCAAGCTTTTTCTAATTTCTCTGCTAGTTATCTCCATAGTATTGAACATTCATCTCATTGACAATTTCAAATCCTTCCAGATCCAGTGCAGATGAGCATTTCTGTAAATTTCTTGAAATGCAAGAGTAAAAGACAGATTCTTGTCATATTTAGTTCATAACCATAGTTTCTTCAACACTTTCATTACCAGCAAGTTATGCTTAATGCTAAAAACTTAAAACAACTGCATTAGTTTGTCCACAAATATGCACTAAGCCAAGTCACTTATTCTCTATTATGTGCTAATTACACCCATAGTTATAAAAGACATTACTCTTTCGGGATAATATAAATAAATTTCTTTTTATTTCTTTATTTTCCAAATTCACAAGACTCAGACTGTATGTGTACTCTTAGTAATTAATATAAATACATTATTATTATTTTGGGATAAGGGAAATTTTAGTCCTAAAACTTTTCTGATTTTTTTAAATGTAGTCATATACCTTATTTTCCATATCATTTAAGTCTTAGACCTTTTTAAAATATTTTGGTTAGTCCTCGGTTTAGGACTCAAACAACATTAAAAAAAAAAGGTGCGCAACACTACATTAAAAAAATCCAAAAAAAGAAAAAGGTTTTAGACTCTAATCACCCATATCCCTTACTCTTTCTTGCTACTGATTCTGTGTATACTGTGTCAGACATACCCGCTCAGCAATGCTGTGTGGATCTGTGGCCTGTCCTCGTCTAGCTCGGACCCTTGGTCGGATTGCTGGCGGATGGGGAGCAGCTGCAACAGTTGTGGGCATGGGTTGGCCATGAAAAACCTGCAGAAACTTAAGACGACTGTCAACAAAGGAAAAACTTTTGGCGACACTTGGGCTTGTTTGGCAATTTTCAGGTCCTCCAAAATAAAGCCCAATAGCCAAATACAAGAAGTCACCCACCAAGCACCAATCAGCAAACACATTTCACTTGGTAACACATTGTTTCTACCAAAATATCTATTAACCAGCTAAGACGTCAAACAATAGACAGCTTGGTGCCATGTCCCCAAATGGGATATCACCACTAAGGAAAGCATGGCAGCCACCTCCACTATATATTATGTGCCACATATGTTAACCAAATAAAATGGCAACCAGATAGTTAGTGGTTTGACCCTAGGGAGAACAACCAAATATAGACACATTTTGCATATTAGAGGTGCCTCACCAACCAGCCCTAACAAATCCAATAGCCAACAAGAGACTTCTTGTACTGTTTTCCATGTCAAACACAAATAATGGAATCCTGGGATCGCAGTTCCCAAGCCAGCCTATTTTAAATTTCTACAGAACACTGATCTCCCTTGTCGCCATCAGCTACTCGAAATTTAACTGTCTTTTTCAGCCATAAAACTCCAGCCAAAAGAAATAGAAACCCAGAAAATAGCATCAAGAAACGCACACCATCAAACTAACACCATGCAACCTTGAGAAACTAAACAAAAACGAGACTTTCAGAAGTTTTTAAATCTACGAGTTGTTGAAATTCGACGTTCAAAGAACTAAATTGATGTTTTGGGTAATGAAAAGCCAATTACTTACAGCCAATGGCTATTAGTTTCTATCATTCAATAAACAATACAACCAAAACAGCTAGAGAATCAAGAGGGAGGAAAACATTTAGACTTACATTTTTCACGGGAGCGGCTCTACCATCAACTACGTCATCGTGGAACCGCTTCCCGCTCCCCGATGACTCGTCGGGCTTCAAGAAAGTTCCCTTCCCCTGCTCCAAGCTCAGGCCCAAAGGAAAGCGGTGGAACCCAGCGCCTCCTCCGGCGCCACCAAGAGCGGTGATGTGGCTGTCGCCAGAACTGAGCTGCAGCATCATTGGGGCTTGTGGAGCCATGCCGGCGTCGGGAGGCACCAAGCCGGCCTCAGCGGAACCGAAGGTCGGAAGCCCGAAGATTTCCTGGAGGAAATCGTCGGCTGGTGCGTCGGACTGGTTATTCGCCATGAGTTGGCCTCGGAAGAGTCGGAGTGAGTCGAGAGGGCAAGGTAGGGCTCCAAAAAGAGCATCTACATGCAAATAAGAGGGACAGAGGGAGAGAGAGAGAGCGAGAGAGAGAGAGAGAGAGAGGCTTTAGAAAATTTCCTTTTCCTTTTCCTTTTTAAGTACTTCTGGTTTCAAAGTCTCAGCTTTTGGCCTTTGGCTCAGTTTTGATTTGTTGAGCTTTCTACTGAGCAGAGTGTACCCCAGAGAGTGTGCGAGAGAGAGAGAGAGAGAAGGGGGGCGGGGGACCGAGGCACAGAGCTCCTACGAAAAGCCGTTCCTTCATCCTGCATAAAAATGTCCCGCTTTACTTAAAAAGGCCTGCATTTGAGAAAATTTACATTTATAGCCATTAATTGATAATTTTTATTCACTTAATTTCTTCTTTCCTTTTATAAATGACCAGACGCAGACGGGACTTCCAGGTTTACCTTTTCATCTTCTTTATTTGGGAGGATGAAGGCAAACGACGTCGTTACGTCAAAGACCATTTTTCATCGACACGCAACCCATTAATTTGGACGGTGGGATTCGGATTCCCAGCACGAGTTTGCGCGTTTCAACATCAACCTGTATCAAACTGTTTTTGCACTTTCCTTGCATTAGATCCCCGTGGCCTGGAGAGAGGGGAGAGCCATGGAGAAACATGTTCTAAAGTTCTTTAATGGGTTTTGCCGGCTCACCATACACTGCGTCCATAGTAAATTTTGGGGAGTACCTTCCACTCCCTCGTCATCTTCTTTTTTTGCACCCGACGAAGTGAAAAACAGTAATGTGTACCCACGGTCATCTCTACCGTGGTCACGACATGACAGAATGCATACACAGTCTCACCATTGCAAACCACAGTCAAGCTGCGAACGCCGCAAATAACATTGCCAAAGGGAAGCCACGTTACTATTCCTGCAGTTATTGTAGGCAACGATCATCCTCCGGAAGAAGTGTATTAGCCAAGGAGATGCAGCATGACAACTTACGGAGGATATAAGCATTCATTGATTGCAAATTCCATTCACCCAAAATCAACAAGAACAGCACACAGCCTTTCAATCTTGACAACCGAATCATGTCTTTAGGCATTTTTACTGTTTCACTTAATTCACATCTGAACTATTTTGGTATTAAAACTCGATGAAACAGCCGTTAAAATAACGATTAAGGTGTAGAAGTCACTTGAAAAAGTTATCCTTCTTGCACATCTTTAGTTCTTCTCATCATCAACTGACCTATTTAATGGCTTCAGAGATGGAGTACTTTTACAATTCAAGAACGCGTAAGTAGAGGGTTAAAGCTTGTCTCTGCAGCGTCAAAACTCCTGGAAGCAAGGACTTCTGAATTTCAATCAGGTAAAGCAAGAATTGCAGAATTAGAAAAGCCTGTCACTCATGTAAGCATGCTCACCGATGGCACAAAGAAGTCTAGTTGGGTATGCTTAATGATGGACGTCTACAAAAGGGAAGGGTCCTGTTTAACATGAAACCTGTGCCTATGTCCAAAAGTGCAATAAATCAACTAAGCTTAGCAACAAATCAATTCATCTCAATTCACTCATTATTATTATTTTATTTTTGGTTTGATTCACACTAATTGAGGCTCAAACTTGGGGTCTTCAACCCTAGCGACAACTCCAGTACCATTGAGTTAAAGTTCATCGGTTCTAAATTCACTTATCACATAGCCATTAGCCGCTTGTCAAGTGCCTATCCCCTCAATCTTTGCCCAAGCAGCACTGTTTTGCAAGGCTAATATCAAAAGTTTGCTGAAGGTTTCATCCTCACTCCCATTTGAGAATTTGCTAATCTGGCTTCTAGAATACCATTCACAAAAGTTTTCTTTGTTGTACAGAAGCAAAATAGTGAATATGGAATAACTGTTACCATTCATTCATGTCTTATTTGATTTTGAGGTTGTGCAAAAAATTCTTTGGCATTGTGGGCCACCTCAGCCTCCAGTACAGCTTCCAATACAATGTCAGACCCTTTTACAGCATCTGCAAGCACATCCACATGTTTCTTTAAACATTTTAAGAAATACACCCAGAAGAAGCAGGACTATGCAGCACCGAAAACTTATAGGACACATATAGGACAGGCAATTAAGGGAACATAATCAGAGGAGTTGGGTAAAACTGCAAGGCAAACACAGCTATAAATGTAAATTGGTGGAATAGAAACCTGATTATTGATCCATATTTCAAAATCAATGTTCTACTCTATATAACAAGTGCAAAAATAATTACGTTAACTAGCTAAAAGAAATCCACCACTTGTTACATATAATACAATCATAGAGCAATGTCACCCAGAGAGTATGTCCTCATACCACCAGTACAATAAACCTAATTCCTGAGGGCCAGAAAAGCATCATGGCTAGATGGGTAAACTGGTAAAGTAAGATTGTTACCCTTATGACCTGGTAACAGACCAGCACTGTCAGCAGAAACAGGCAACACATTTGTAAGGTCCACATCATCCATCAAGCTTTCTGCATCAGCACCACTCCTGAATGCATCATTCTTCAGGGAAGAAGATTCAGCCAATCTTGCATATGCAGTTGCTTGGCTGTGCATAATACATGAATCTGACGCTTTAAAACTAGAACCCTAGAAGGGGAAAAAAAAATCAAAGAATGAAGATTAAACATCTAGATAGTGATATTATGGAGACCATTACTTGCAAGCATAAAAATTGATGGCATAAGAGGCATTAAAAACCTTGGAAATGGTAGATGTTGATATATGCTCTCCATCTGCCTGTTCAGCAGAAACCCCAGAAATTGTAGCATTTGGTATGTTTTCTAAGTCTACATTTCTGGGTACATTGTTGGCTAAATTACCATCAGAGGCACCAAAAATTAGAAGCTCGTGCATTATGAAGTATCACTAACTTGAAAAGCAATTTGAGTATGACAGCAAGGTATTCAAGATACCATTGGGAGCAGATGTATCGTCCAAATTATCTACTAGCCTCCGAGTTTGTGGACCAGGATTCAAAATAGAGATGCTTCGGATTTCATGTCTTATGGCTTCAAGTTGAGCCATTGTGTCTTGTAGTTCCTTGTGTACCTAAAACACAAGAATCATGCATTTCATTTCAGAGAGTATCATCAATGGCATCCTAAATTTGAGATTTAACATTCAAAGCACAACAAAAGAACCCGTATTTCAACAGCATTTAAGTGTAACCACTGTGCAGAGCTTGGATTCACTTCTTTTAGTTTAGAAGGTAATATGAACCGATAAATTTTCACTAAACATCTGATATACCTGACGAGCTTGAGTTTGCTGCATAACATTCTCGAATTGGCCACGAGCCAGTTGGACATATCCGATGGCTCGACCAGCCAGCCTCCCTGCTGTTCTAGCAACAATCGGCAGATCCTTAGGCCCTAATTACAGGCGCGTTAATCCATAATTAAAACCCTAAAATCATAAACAAATCGAGATATGACCTGGAAGACAAATTCACTACATTTTGCACGAGAACCACCACGTTGAATGTATGTGAACAGAGAAAGAGCCACCAACCAATTAGGGCAGCCGTGGCTCCGAGCAAGAGGAAGATTTCACCATAAGAAAGCCCGAGCATTTGTAATCACAAGGAGCGGTTGCTTCAGCACCGTCCACTTCTTTGGTTCCTTTCGTCCGGTTGACAATCGATTCAAGTTGCCATCTCGGTGCGCCAGGGGCTAGGAGCCCCCGCTTCTAACAACAGCAAATTGCCAAACCAACTAGTGGAGTATGGGCCATGGTCGCTTGTGGACGCGGCCCATTTTGGCAGATTTCTGGGCTGGACATCCCACATGGACTGCGTAGTTACAACAACGGCTGAGTCGTTCACTCTTCTTCCAGTCAAAATGAAAATTAATTTTCTTAAGAAAATTCTATAAAATATTTCCTCATATTCTATAAAAAGAATTCTTTCAGTCAAAATAAATTATGTTATTTTCGAGAAATACGGATATTATGAATAAAAATAGAGTACATTTCTATAAAAAAAAATGACAGTACAATATATTTTGAAATATTAAAAAAAATAGTATATTAAATTAAAGATGCAGTAGATTTTAATGGTTTTTCTTTTTTAAGAAAAGAGTGTCACTGTATGGAGCACCTCCGTCCCATCATCGACCAAAATGGGGCCCCCAAGAATGAAACGAGGTCGTTTGTTGTGTTTGTCTTTACCTGTCGCCTCTTAGCCCTCCTCTCGTGTTCTCTGTATTAGTTTTCCCCCTTCTCTCTCTCTCTGTCTCTACCGTCCGTTGTTCTTTCTCGGTATTTTCGCCTTGTCAAGTGTCTCGAAGGTCGCCTCAAATTGCAACAAGGCAATTTCAAGAGCACTTCCATCTTTCAGGTATACGTTCCTTTCGTCACATGCGCCCCCGCCCCGGGGGGGCTCCAACAGTGTGTCTTCACGACGGCAATATGTTATCATCGTAGGTTTTTAGTTGTTCTCTGTATAGTTTGCTTTTGTTTGTGTGTTAAAGTTTACTCAGAAGACCTGACTTCAGGATTTGCATAATGTTTATTGTATTCGTTCTTACCTTTCCATTATGAATTTTTGGTCAATTAATTGCGTTATTTTGATTTTGGTGTAATTTTTCGCTTAAACTCATGTTAAAAAATGATGCTGCAACGCCCAACATCTTCCTAGTTACATTGTATTCCAGATTGTTCGAATCTTGTTAGGCTACTAGCGTTGCTTGTAATGGCTGTAGCCATAAAATCAACACTAAGCTTCCTCCTTCCAAACAAATCAGAGACCCCTTTTCTCATTCGATTTCCCTCGCAAAATCCTGCCCTGGTTTCGGCCAGGAGATCTACACCGATGGCTGCTCTCACCGCTGCTCCATCATATGTGGGTCTTTCTGATACCTTCTCCAATCTGAAGAAACAAGGCAAAGTAAGCGATCGTGTTCTTTCTATTTTTCTTAGAGTTCCTTTATCTCTTTATTTTTTTTCTTCTTCTTGTTGGTTGTTCATTTCTCGTTGATTGTACTTCAAGTGAGTTTGTTCTTTTGTACTGCCAAATGCTTTTTGCCCCAATTCCTTCTTAGGAGTAAAACTTGTGAAATTTAGTACAAAACAAACTCTCGTTGTGAAACAAATATTAACCAAATATATATCAAGTGATAATGTAAGCGGATGAAATTTCCATTTGATTGGATGTCCCATTCAGTTGAAGATTCCTCAAGAGCTGAAAGAATTCCTAGAACTGAAGTCATTGACTTTGCATTTGAGATATATTTGCAACCTTATAAGAAGAAATTTTTTTCTACCCCTAGTGCCTATTTCCAGGGACGTCTAGTAATATAAGGATTTCAGGGATGCTTCTTTGCCCATCTAAATTAGACTTATGTATGATGCAACAGTATATGAGCTGATTCTCAGGTTTGGCTGATAAGAAGGAGCTGGATTGAGGGTTAGGTTTGCCAGAATCTATTGTTAGGGAAATATGAGCTGCAATAATTTTACGTTCTCGATTTTGTCACTGATCTTGTATGTCTAGGTGGCATTCATCCCTTACATCACGGCTGGTGATCCTGATCTTTCAACCACAGCAGAAGCATTGAAGGTGCTGGACTCCTGTGGATCCGACATCATTGAACTGGGTATTCCTTACTCTGATCCTTTGGCTGATGGTCCTGTCATCGAGGTTTGTTATTAGTGTTGTCATATGTGAAAGGAGTTTCTGGTTTTAATTTTCTTACCAGTTTCTCTTACATTTCAGGCAGCAGCTACCCGTTCCTTGGCAAGAGGGACCAATTTCAATGCAATTATATCAATGTTGGAGGAGGTGAGATTATTGCTGCCTTACTACAAGACTACCAAGGCATATTTAGTTGCTCAATTTATGAATATAGTGGATGTTTCATTGACTACATGCATGTCTTTAGGCAAAGGGCCAGTGTCAACTCTCCAGTTATTAGCCATTATGTCTGACTCTGGCTATTCCAAGTTGGGAATGATCTGTGCTTGCTGTCAGAGGTTTTTTAGTTCTGGTGTACTAGTTGGTGAAAAGCTTGTTCCATCATGGTAATATTGTGGCCACTGGATGAATTCTAATCTGCTTAGTATGAAAGTCCTGGTAAATTGGCATGTTTAGAGTCTGCATATTTCAAACCATTTGGGCGGTTTCTATGTGGTGGGCTATCTATCTGGATAATAACTTTTTTTCCTTTCACAATTGATTTCTATTTCAATTACTCTCAGCGTGAAATGCTGATTCAATATAGCCTTCCATTTTCTGTTTTCCCCATTTTTTCCTCTCCTTATCGTGATGCTTTTGTATACCATTACACGGGTATATAGACAAAAGAACTAGATGCCGGAATTATTGCCACCACCTAATGTCCCTGTTAAACTTTATTCCCTATTCAGTTTTGGTTTCATTGTCCCTGCATTGATACCACTGTTGACTTTACAGGTGGTTCCACAACTATCCTGTCCAATTGCTTTATTCACTTATTACAACCCAATTCTAAAGTGTGGAGTTGACAAGTTTATGTGTATTGTTAAAAACACTGGGATACATGGTAATGGACTTGCTATTATTTTTGCCTTTTTTTTATTAATGAAATTAGTTGTGTCAAATAAATTTAGTGATTGGTGTCACGTATTTCCTGCAAATCCCTGGTCTTGTTTGTAGGACTTGTTGTGCCAGATGTTCCTTTGGAGGAGACTGAACCATTGAGGACAGAGGCTATCAAGAATAAGATTGAGCTGGTATTTCTTCTTGGTACCCCAGATGTTCTCTTGTCAAGCAATATATATTAGCCTAGCTGTTGGTGTCTAATCTTTGGTGCCAGTTTCAGTCTTGAACAATTTGGGTTTCCAGTTGTTACCAATTTGATTTCATGTTTCTCCAACCCTCTTAATGTGAAATTAACAAAGAAAAGGTGATGGTTTGCTGTCGGCATTAATCAGTTCTTTTTGGATGGATAAACAAAATGGTTTGCCTCATTGGTGCTGAACTGCAAATTTGCTTTTATGGGAAGTTCACGTGCAATCACTAAAAGATTTTTTGTTGCATGATTTATGAAAGGGGGTATCTTGTTAAAGTTTTCCCTTGATGTCAGCCATGCTTTTTGAGTTTTGACATTAGCATGGTGATTGCTTATCTCTAATTGTACATTCTTGCTTCATTGGTGTACAGGTACTTCTCACAACACCTACCACTCCAAAAGAACGCATGAAAGCCATTGTTGAAGCATCGGAGGGTTTTGTGTATCTTGTAAGAACCTTAGAGTTAACACCAACATCATAGTTTTTTTTAACACCAAAAAGATGGAATAATTGTCGGATTCAACATGTTTCATTATATCTCCATTTGTGCTAATATTATAGGTGAGTTCAGTTGGAGTTACTGGGACCCGTTCATCAGTAAGTGACCGAGTTTCAACCCTTCTGCAGGAGATCAAAGAGGTTTGTCCATTTGATTGGATTTTATGTCCAAAAACTGGCAACTTGAGTGCTACAAATTGTAAGGTTGAGTTGAATAAATGGTCTTCAATGAAGAATTTGTGTAGGCATCCTAACCAAACACTGAAGTGAAAATGAGTGATGCTTTAAGCAGCAGACAGACGTGCATTTGGTAGAAATGGTCTTCCATTGTAGTTTTCCCTAAGTTGGTCTCTTTGCCATGAAGCATGGAGCGGAATAAATCTTATTTGCTCCATGATAGGTGACATGGATGCAACTTTTGACTGCTTACCAAAATTCAGATGTCATATGATTAAATTAAAAATGAACTATGCCATAAATGCCTCGTGAAATAATTTGTGTTGTGGCAGGTAACAAACAAGCCTGTGGCTGTTGGATTTGGTATCTCGAAGCCTGAGCATGTGAAGCAGGTTAATCTTCCAAACCACATGACTTGATGCCTTTGGATTCCGTGCCCCGTAATCAATCTAGCTTAATTTTGGCTTTTCTTGCAGGTAGCCGGATGGGGCTCTGATGGTGTTATTGTTGGAAGTGCCATTGTGAAGATTTTGGGTGAAGCAAAGTCTCCCGATGAAGGGTTGAAGGAACTGGAGATTTTCGCCAAAAGCTTAAAATCTGCACTCTCTTGAGTACAATGTTGTGTTTGGTTTCCGATCGAGGGATATTTTCCATTTTCGATGTCGATAGACGTTGGATTCAAACCAAGACAAGACATGTTTCTATCAATGCATGACCTGGCTAACACCGGAAGGACGTTAAGGAAAAACAGCAATAGCCTGAAGCCTGCTAGCCTCAATTCCATTGAGAATCCTCCTCATTCTCATTCATCACCTGAGCCTGCAAGCCTTGTTCCCATTGAGATTCCTTCATACGGCAACTTCATCCAGCTCATTAGTCATTGATGCCTTCAGAGTTCGGGATCATGAAAATCTAATTAAAGCACCGCATGTAACATAACTAACATTTCCACCGAGCAAATACCTTTAGGAGACCCAGAGTCAAATGAGTACTAAAGCCAAAGGTGACGGCGAATCAATCCATTTATGCTAAGGAAAAAAAAAAAGAAAAATGATTAGTAATATTTAGGTGGTAAAAGAATACGAATTAATTGTATTTTATTTAATCTTACAAATAAATAAAATTAATTGTAAAAATTATTGTAATACCTTTGTCTAATGTTGATGTTGTTTTTAATGTGTTATGATGGTATGGTCTTCTTTTTTAAAAAAAAAAAAAAAGAGTATGCCGACCCAAAAAGTAAGAATGCTGTTAGGAGTTACTTAAATTTGAACACAATATCAAAAAATTATAATAAGAATATTTCAAACAGCATGTTTTACTGATTATCAGCAGTCAACCAAAAGCTGCTTTAACTCTGCTCAAATTAAATCTGATGGTCGTCGGAGCTTATGTTACCAATATTTCAAGTGTAAAAAAAAAAAAATTAAATCAGGCAGAAAAAAAAAAATATATATATATATATATATATATCCTCTGTGCTGTGGACGTCGTACTGCTTTAGTAATTTGCAACGACGGCGTATAAAGCGACAGGTTAGCACTAAAGTTCTTGAATGCGTGCGTGGCAATTTTACTTTACGCGTGCGAAAACAGAACCGCAGTGTACGAAAGGCACGTGATTATTACCCATTCTGACCAGAATGGCCGCCCCCATAAGGATAAGCCAACGGTAAAAATAATCGATGAAGGGGGAGAGAAGAAAACAAGCAACGAACCATGGACGGTGTCTTCTCAGTAGACGATCTCTCCGACCTCTGGGATTCACCGGCGATGCACCGGAGCACGTCGGAGTGGGAGATGCAGAGACTTTTGGAAGAGTTTACGGGCACCGCTTCTTCCTCCGTCCCCGACAACAACGCAGCGCCGTCCATGGCCTCGCAATCACCGAGGCCGGATAATGGAGACGATGAGGTGGTGGAGATCCGAAAGTCTCAAATGCATCTCCTTCCTCCGCCTCTTACTCATCCTCTGCAGTCGGACCGCACTCCACCGGCGGCGCCGATTGACTTCGAGGAATACCGTGCTTTGCTCGAGTCCGAACTCGATGTCGCCCGCTGCACTGTGGCCATTTCTTGGGTACGATGACGTGTATATATATATATATATATATATATATATATATATATATATATATATATCTGCTGGTCAATTGTGCACATTTGTCTTTTGGTTGGGGAATTTTATGTACTATCAATTAATTCAGGAATCGAGTGAAATGGTTGGAGATATTCCTTCAGTTGCTCGGGATCAAAGTCTGGTTGCCAATATTCCTTCTGGTAAGTTCTTGATCACTTTTATTACTTTTATTTTTTACTACTGTCAATTAATTTTACTTTGTTTACTCGTGGAGGTTGGTTCACCGGGGATTCTCCATTCCTTATTTTTGCGATTTTTAAATCGAATATTTATTGCTTGGAAATTGAATGTTTCTACTTAGTGCCTCCAGTTTTTGAGAAGTTTGGCTGTCGAGAAGTTCTCTTTACAATGTTGAAATAACTTCATAATTGACTAGCGAAACAGAAAATTGTTGGCACTTATTATGTAGATCATAATAAGCTGCAACTGATGAATCACTAAGCTGGCACTTACTAAAATTTAGATGTCTAAGGGGTGGAATGCTGCTTTTTCTTGTTCACTTATTTGAAACAATAATTTGTCTAGTCACTTTGCAATTGGTTCTCCTGAAATTTCTTGATATGTTTCTCTTTAGATTTGTGTAAAACTTCTCTGCTTGAAATGTTGCAAGCTGGTAACTAGAAATAGCTTATTTTGGCTTGAACCCCCAAGCCTTTTCTCTGTGAACATTTTAACTCATTGGAAATATTGTATATGTTATTGGCTCCAAAATGCATATGTATATTGCTACAGCTATCCATTGATTTTGCAATCATTTTATTATCTAATTTTGCCTTGTAATGTATGAAATCTATGTCTTTATCTTGGATGCAGTATCATGTTTGAACTTGGGATATTGCAGGTGTCGGATGTGGTATCCCAGCAACACAAAGTGGGACCGATGGTGGTACATCTAACACCACAGCTGCACCTTCTTTGCAGAGAAAAGAGGAGGTTCAAACCAGGCAAACAACCAGCGGGTCATCAAAGATGATTCAGATGATGATGATGTTGAACGGGACACAGAAACTAATGATCATACAGATCATGCCAACATCACACATGCCAGGAGGTGACAACAATTTCTTACTGTCCTTTTCCTGTGTCTATGGCTTCCTTATATCTCCTTCTACCTGGTAATAATCGTCATTTACAGGATCAGCATCCAATCTTTTGCATGCGGAACTGATTAAACATCATTTTGGAATGGGAGCCTTGGACAAATAATTTTGTTGCACGTCCTTTTCTTTTCTTTTTCTTTTTTTTTGGGGGGGAGGGTGGGGGGACAAATAATTTTGGTACCAGTTTGTAGGTGGTTTTATAACTGCATTTCTGGCCACATGCAAGAAAAAAAAGAGAGAAAAGAAAAGGGGGACAAAAAAAGGAGGCTTATGTGAATTGTTGATAATTCAGGATGGAGTCAAATCGAGAGTCTGCTAGGCGCTCCAGAAAAAAAAAGATCGTGCAGTTGAATAAACTGGAGACACAGGTTTTGCCTATTGCTTTTGTCCAGCACAAGTTACTCCATTTTAATGACTATTGATTTATGATTCCCTTAAAAAATAAGTAATTTTTAAATTCCTTTACATAACACCGTGCCTTTATCTCATTTTAAATAGGTTGGTGAGCTAAGGGATCAGCATACTTCACTGCTATCATGCCACACTGATGTAAATAAAAAGTGTGATGAGGCTCTTGTTAATGGTAGAATTTTGAGGGCTAATATTGAAACCCTAAGAGCAAAGGTGAGTTCATACTTCTATATTTGATACTTGCATAGGATACTCAAAACTAGGAACTATATTTGTTTTTGGACTTATGCTATATGACTATAATGTTAGTTTGAAACTGGATTACTGCTCTTCATATCAGTGTCTATTGTTGGTGGGCTATTGAAGTGGTGAGATGTGTGAGATTCGCTGCTGTTATGATGCTATTACTTTCACTTGCTCTGCTGTGATAAACTCAATAGGTGAGATGCTTTATACTTAACCAAATTTATCAGGTAAATGTATTATATGAAATTTCCAGGTTAAGATGGCCGAGGAACAAGTTAAACAAGTGACGGGTTGGAATCCAATGCTTCTACAGAGGTCCAACAATCACAGTATGGGCAGCCAGATTGGTGGCCAGGTAGATGCATCTGGAACTGTTACTTGGCCAATGCACCCTAACTCCAACCAGTTCTTTCACCAACCACAGCCTGTTCCCACCATTAACTCTGCTGCGTCACATTGCCAGAGAATCAACAATGGCTTCCCTGCCAGCTCGGTGGTTACCGTGGCCCCAAATTCACAAAATGGCAAGGGGGCTAGTAACATGGGTCCGCTGCTAACAGCCAGTGGGAAAAGTATCGCAAACATGCTTTCCATGCAGCACGTACAAAGGCAGAATGATCCTCTTATTGGTTCTGGCGAGGCCTCGCACAGGTGAGTAAGTACTTCTCCTGGCAGTGCCCAATGAAAAGGTAGGGAAATGAATTAGAGATTGGCTTACCTTTTAGTTTCTGGAAGGGTGTTTAGAGAGTTACTGAATGATAAATTAGTGTTTTAGATATTTCAATGAATATGAGAACTTTCATGGGTTTTGAAATTATGGTTATATGGCCTCTGCAGCAGTTGGACCGTCAACAGGTTTCTGTATAGGGTCCAGCCGAATAGCATCATTATTTTGTCTTCATGCAAATACTTTCGGCCATATTTGGGTTGGGTGACACCTGTGTGTCTCAATGCAGTGTCTCAATTGGATACCGTTATGGTGAAGACGTCTATCTAACACCGTGTTAGGATTGCCGGAGGCAACTCACGATTGTTGGCCAACGACGGTCATGTGGCCACCCAAGCCCGGCAGGTGGCCAATTGACAGAATTATATATATTTTAAAAAGTTGGGTTTCAACTATAAATAAAAAATTCTACAAAATTGAAAGTTTCTGTCAACTATAAATAGACTGGAAAAATGTGGCTGGGCGGGGGAGGACAGGCATTAATTTTATCGAAGTTAACATGGAGACACAAATGATTCGCGCAACCACAAATATTACCATGGATGGATGGCATATGAGACCTCGAGTTGATCAAATGTTGTCTCATAGCTGTAAGTTAGATATTTAAGAATTCATGACTGCTGAACTTTCGCGCCGGCTTGGATACCTGAATGCACTTTGCTTTGAAAATAGGCTTCCAGCCTGCAGAGTTGACAAGTATAGGCGAGTGAGAAATTTTATCTTGTAAATTTATCTGAAGAAAAAAGGAATTGGGTCTTGAAAAAGATCTTTTATTTCGGGAAGAAATAATCAACAAACTTATGCGAAATCAGAAAGCTGCGCGAAAGTGAAGGAACGGGAGCAACAAACCTCGTTGCACATTTGTAATAAATGGTTTCAGGCGAGTTGTACGTGCGTGCATTAGAGAACATCCTCTTGACATCCGCCACAAACATCTCAAATGTCACGTAATATTGTTCTGACTCTACCCTTTTCGACATTGTCTTCAGATCTACATCATCCATCAAGAAAACAGGTGATCAGAGTCGAATACTTTCCTCGAAACATCGATCAAATTAAAAATCACCCCAAAAAGAGTAACACAAGAGGACATTTGGCTGGTAAAATTGTAACCATATTCCAAGTTAATAGAAAGATTTTGCAACATATCATTAATGGTTTAGTGGAATGAACAGGAAGAATGTGAGATCTTACCCATAGGATCTTTGATGATGTCATAATAATCAGGGACATCACGGGCATCAACTGGCTCCTTAAATGGCCAAGCATCAGAATGGTCGTGCATTGACTGTTAAAATAAGACATCCATGTAATAAGAATTCAAAGGATATTAAGCCGGGAAAATCACATATGATATTTTTACCAATATCATTAATTTGAGAGAAAAGTTGCTCAAGGAGAAATGATCAGATTACTATTTGCAAAGATTTGTCAATGCCAAGTCACTTAGTAGGTCAAGAAAGCACCAGACCCAATATTAAGTTCATAGCATAAGCATATGATCAACAAACCTCCATAGTTACTAAATGCAGCAAAATGAAAACATAGCAGCCTGTGAATGACTGGACGATTTCATCATTGACAAGATTCAAACCAAATTAGCAAAGGCAACTATTGCTTCTATTGTCCATCAAAACATATCAACTATTCCTTTGCTCACAAAGCAATAACAAAGGAATGCATTAATCTCCCTCAGCAACTTAATGTGAATCAAAGTTATAATATTTGACTTCTGCTAATGAGGACACAGATATATCATGGAAAACAGTGGGTGCCTATGATGTGATTTCAGTAAAAACAATTTGATCCCTTTTCTGTTTATTTGTCACTTTACAACCACATTTCATGGTCGTCAAAGATGTGTAAGCTATATGCATCATTGAGACATAACTCACCATGTCTATTAACCACCGTATAGTACCATAATAGCAATCCTAAAGGATGACTATTGGAAACCTTTTTTTGGACTTGCCTTTAGTAGTGAGCGCATGAATGCAGTCAGATGTTTCTGATTTGTAACACCATCTGTAGAGGCCGTTAGCGTTCTGAACCGTGAGTGACCCCATTGATCAGGAGTCCACCCAGCCTCCCCTATTACCACAATCAATAAAGCTTCCCATTAGTATTTCAATCCTTCCACTTATGACCAAGCTAATCTACTGACATACTAAAAAATTAAGTATTTTGCCAGAAACTTACTCAAACCATGAATGTCCTCAACTTTGATGCTTTTTTTGGGAATACCAGCCTCTTTCTGGAATCAAACAAGTTCTTGATGATGAAAGATATTCATACCATTAAGACAACACAGAATCTGAATTCAACCTAAAACCGCTAGGTTGATTTGGTTGCAGACTTTCTTGGATTGAGTAAAGTGGGAAGTCATCCAACGAGGAACCAAAAAGAAATAATTTTATGATTTAAGATTTTCTTGGATTGATTCCAAATAAGTCCTATCTATCTAAAGATTTGGTTGCAGACTTATAGTTAGGTTTCTAGTAATCTGGATTGATTACAATCTTATCTCTTTGCTTATTTTTGTGTGCAAACTAGTTTGTGACCAAGTCTAAAGTTGTGCCTAAGTTTATCTTCCCAGCATTAGATTTTCCAATAAAAATATAAGCTTTTAATCGGTTTGAATAAGGTAGAAATTGAATCAAGACCTTTTTTTTATACTTCTCTGCCTCTTTTTATGACTGTCCTCCACCTCTTCCTTGTTCCTATTCCTTATTCTTTTCTACCTATTCTGCTTGTTTCTCTTAATCTTCCATCCTAATTTGTGCTCATTTCTCTCATTCTTTCTATTGTTATCCACTAGCTGTCCTACATCACCATCCAATTGGGAGAGAAACGCATATACTATATGAAATGATCTGGGAAGTTAAAAGAAATTCTGAGGGTATGTACCTTCTGAAAATCAATTCCAGGGTAAACAATGTGACAATTTGACAGTTCTCTTATCTTTTCGTCAATTGCCTGACTTTACCAAAATACATGACAAATACACATTAGTGCAAGAATTCAACATACAGTTTTAAGAAGTATAAACGTGTAGATACTGTATTGTTAAGGCTATGAAAGTTTAAGGAAGAACAGTAGAGCTGCAAACAAGAAGAGTTATAAATGAAATGCAGAGACTCAAAAGTACTGCATGTAAGGATGTCCGGTTAAAAAAAATGGAGTGAGTTAAAAGAATGGTTCTCAAATGATAAAGTTAGCAATCAATAGAGCAAAGGAATTTTGAATTCTCTTTTCTTAACAAACCCTTGTCAGACTCAACAAACTAACCATTGGAAGACATAAGAGTTGCAACTCATGCAGGACATTTGAAGTTAATTGTGATTCATTATTTCAAAGATTGATATTTGAACATCATGACTTCAGTCTCATACACAACAGCAAGTAAAATGGACAAATTAGAATTTTATCCCACCTGCCTCTGCCGATGGATCATAGTTGATAAGTCAGTATATGGAAGCTTAGGATCAATTTTGCACTCCATAAGGATACCTCCATCATAGTCTTTAATGTACCTAGATTCAAATAACTTTACGAATTAATGACATAAACAAGCTGGCATGCAGCCCAACAAGATGAAGAAAGGAAAACAATACAAGGAGGAAGTTTTTTCTGTGAAAAAAAAAAAAAAGAAAAAGTCTTGTTTATAAAGCATTATTTTGTTATTACCTTTTCCCTTTCCCCTTTCCATTTTCAGTTAAGCAACAGCCAAAAAGCCAGTTGCCACAAACTAAAACTCAATATGAACAGACAAGGGCCATATGCAAAATTGCAAATCAGTAATAAAATCTTTTCCAAACACCCTTCCCCAAAAACAATTCAAAAAACTTTATATTTCCCAATATCACTGATGCTTGTCCAATCACAAGAATATAAATGAAGCAAACACCCAATTGCCCAAATATTGCTGTAATTGTAGATTACAATACCCTTGCCATCGATCTTTCTCCAAGTAAATCTCCTTGGTGAAGCCCTGTGAAGAACCAATAAGATATATATATATATAAGTCACAGAAAGAATCAGTAAAATCCTGCCAAAACTAAATTTAATAAATATTAAGATTGTATGACAAAAGGTCCATGCATAGTAAGTCTGAGGTGGAACTAACAATAAATTCCCAGAGGAGCAGTCAAAAATTATACTAAAAGTGGGGAATTACTTGTTTGATAAAATAACCAACAGCATTATTGTCTGCATATGTCAGGAAATGAGTTAGTCCATCAACATCACGTGCATGCTGCTTTAAGTGATTCATCAATCTCGTGCCATAACCTTTGACTTGTTCATCTGCTGTGATGGCACAAAAAGCTATCTCTCCGAATTTTTGACTGCAGTTCTTAGGGACAAGAATGTGGAAAGGGAAACATTAATCATAACAACAAAGGATGGATTACTTTCAAGGAGTACACAGGTGACTACAGATGCCTGAATGAAACAACATAAGATAAAAGTTCAGATGGAAATGCTGAAGCTCAGCAAATATGTCACCAGGAAAATGCTGATGCAGTTCATACACAAAAACAATGAACCTAACTACTAGAAACTACCAATTGCACTCTGCATAAAACGTTCATTGTGGAACTCAGCTTGCAGCATAAACAAAATGGAAAAAGCACATCGATAGCACATTTAATTTCTCCAATCTACACATAGGAGAGAGGGTACAATTTACTCTATGGAGTTTCAGCTCTACTTTGTTATATGACATGAAAACATCCATTTGAGCATGACTCGTGGTATAAGTAAAGAGAAATACCAATCATATGAATGTGAATCTAACCTCGAATACGGACGATAAGTAATCCCACCAACAACCTGATTACGTCTGATAACCATTACAGATTTATGGTTTCTGTATATTAAAGTGATATACATAAGTTAATAAAAAGAATGGCTTCTATGGAATCAGAAAGAATGCAAACAAATAAAAGTCAGATCATATGTGCTAGGCCTACTGGACCCTTTCCAGTCTGGACTTTCGTCAATGAGTGTGTTGTGTTAATTTAAGCATGATATTCAAATCAACATGTTAAAAAGGAACTTTAAACGACTACATAAAATTACCTATCCATCACAAGACGGACAATATATTCTTTGGGCATGTTAGGCAATTGCCTGGCAAATATATTCTTCAATCCTACCAACCTGAGAAAGAGAACTCAGAGGAATGAAACAAAAGTCACGCTTTGACACTAATACTAATATCCCAAACTTTTGATTTTCATCAAAGCCTTGGAGTAATATCAAACAAGAGATGCAGTATTAAGTTCTAACAATTGTTAGAAAGGAAAAGTACACCCAGAAGGGAAACAAAATAAAATAAAAGAAAATACACAGAAAGAAAATAAGATACCAAACCATATGCTCATCAATTCCATCGTTTGATGTACATACAAACTTGAGTCTCCCAGCTTCCTCCTGAAATATTCCAAACTGATGACGTTATCACACCCTTAGTTGTCCCAAAAATCAATATCAGGCCAAACTAGGAATAGCCCAGGCAAAAGAACATTTTCTACATGGAGCATTTACACTTTAATAACGAGTCATTCCCCTCTTAAAACTCTAGAACTTCATGTACCAGCCAAAGAATCAAACGAAAGAAAGAAACTCCACATTGAAGACCTAATTGCGCGTATAGCATCATTAATTTCACATATTCAAAAAAACATCACTAGTTTACCGAACTCGATAAAATCTTTTGCAATTTTCAATGTCCATAGATGGCAACCAACAACGTTACCTCTCTCCTCAAGGTTTCTTCTCTGGCACTATACGCGCCACTAGTCTGCAAGTTCTCGGTGAATATCCTCGCAGAGTCCTCCTTTACCACAATCCCTGGCATTGAACTCCCTGCTGTGGTGGAACCCACCACACTAGTCCCAGTAGGCCCACCATCCTTTCCGCCATCAGAATTCTCGACCTTCACCGCTCCTGGATTCTCAGTCTTGAGTTTCGTGTTGCGCCCCGTTGACCCGCCACCTCCACCAGAGCCGGCGCAGGCAGCGGAGCCACCAACATTCGCTTCCAGGCGGGAGGCTGTGAAGGTGCGCATAGACGAGTCGTTGTCGAAGTCTTCCTCCTCGTCGTCAATGACGGCGTCGGAATCGTCGGCGTCAGATTCAGAGTCCGCCCCGCGGGCGGAGATGCTCTCGAGGTCATCATTGGAGGTCAGAGCACCGTCGCGGGTGTCGGCGGAGAAAGAAGGAGGAGGAAAAGGGGGCGCGTGGTCGTCAGACGCCGCCGCTGCCAGTTTGCGCTTGTGAATGGACGACGTTGCGGAGGCGGAGGCCGAGTGAGAGGGAGAGAGGGACTGGGAGCTGCGAGAGCGATTCGGTGCGTTTAGGTGGGAGTGAGCATCCATGGACCCGAGAGGTGTTCGCTCGCTCAAAATCAGGAACTTTATTTTGTGCGTTCAACCGGATAATTAGGGTTTTTTTTTTTTTTGGCTTTCTTAATTAGGATTCCCCCGCACCATCCCAGAGGAAGAGAGAATTGACACTTCAAACGAAGAAATACGAGGTCTGCAGTGAACGGTGTCTGTTATTACAGTTGTTCCACGTTAGATTTTCAATTTTCTTTTTCCCTACGACGATTTTTTTTTAATAAATTAAATCGATTAAGACTAAAATTCTAAATTTTTAATCTAGAAATTTAATTTAATATTATTAAACTAGAATTTATTGTTAATCAAGAATTATTTATCCTTTCTTTATAGTAAACTTTATAAGGGTTAGTAAATAAATAGAGAAAATAGTGACATAATTGAAAAAATCATATTTAATTATATTTTTAAAAATTTAAACATCTCACAAAAAAATTATTTACTCTATAACAAATATAATATATATAATAAATATAATAAAACATACAACAATATATCATTATATTTTTAACAATTTGTCATGTATTTTATTATATT
Source organism: Ceriops zippeliana (assembly GCA_037897445.1). NCBI lineage: Eukaryota > Viridiplantae > Streptophyta > Magnoliopsida > Malpighiales > Rhizophoraceae > Ceriops > Ceriops zippeliana. Next base: position 2,023,208 of record JBAPLH010000129.1, read on the forward strand.
TGTTACGAATTCAATTATTTTTATTGCATGTTAAGTGATATTGATATCTACATACCTAATATTTTTTAATAAGAAATTTTAAATTCTTTTTTTATTCAAAATCACTAAAAAAACAACAAAATAATAAAATAAGTAACAAGTAAGAAATAATGGGTAATAAGGTGTCATTACAATTTTTTTTTTTAAATAACCAGTTGCCCCTTTGTTACACATTCGATTCTATAACAAAAAAACTTAAATTTCCAAAAACATTAATTTTTTTTTTTAATGTCAATAATGTCGTGCCAATATTATCTGCGCGAAACCTCTGCACAGAGACTCTACGCAACAGCTTTTTTGGTCGAATTTTTAAAGGTCTGCGGGTCAAACTAGCTTCTACAGTATATTTTCGGGGTTTGATGCAATAGAGAGGCGGACACGAATTGTACGACCACAACATGATTGCCGACAAATTCTTTAATAAATTTATGACACAGAATCACACATCCCAGTTATCTAACAAGTTTCTAAATTCCTTAGTAATTCTGATAAAAAAACAAAAAGAAGAAACTTGGGCAAATCTTTCAACAAAATATCAAACGATAGTCTTCCACGATAAAAATTCCTTTTACAACTAAATACGACAAGCTTAAAAGAGGAAAGGGTGTTCGGGTCGGGAGTTAGTCTAATAATGTGTGCTGGCAACGCGACAGCATGTAAGGTGACAGCATGGCATTAGCTCTAAGTAGTTATTCAAACACATTAATATGTCTGGTGCGTGGGAGATCAAACAGTTTAGAGTAAGTATTGAGTTAAGATGACCTCAAATCTTATAAAAATAGAAAAATCATGAATAATGCTTTTTTGATAAAGTGACTAATGAAAAAATATGAATACCTATCAAAATATAACTCTTTTTCAAAAATATCAAAGATAGCAAAGATAGAAGCTAAACCAAAAAAAAAAAAAAAAGTGTTAAAAATATTTTCTGAAGACATTAACTCATGAAATTATATAATCTACTAAATTATAATTGATTGGGCAATCAAACATACAATTCCAAGTAATTGAGAGTGTTAAATGCAAATTCTATCAATAGATGTGAGTTTGTAAATATGCAAAAAAACTCATAATAATGATAAAAAGAGGCATTTTATATTGATCTTTTGTATGTTCTTAAAAAAAGTAATAAAAAGGTTAAAAATATTCATATATCTACTCTCTCTCTCTCTCTCTCTCTCTCTCTCTCTCTCTCTCTCTATATATATATATATATTATTGTAATTAAAAATATTCATGTATCTATTATATAATATCATTATAATTATGTAAATTTACCTCAAAATAATTTATTGTATGAAATTACACAACCATCATATATATATATATATATATATAGTGTATTATTAAAAATAATTAATTTTGTATCTAATTGATACAAATGTGTATAATACAAATTCAAATTTTTAATAAATTTTCATAATATATTTTCTTAAGAGACCATGTGCAAGCATGCACCCTTACTCTAGCAAACACAAAGATGTGCTCAAAGAGAGAGATTCACAATCAAAATTTAAGTATAAAATTTTGGGAGTTCTTCCGTAGAAAGAGTTCTAAATTAGGCATGAAAACTTACATTAATATCTACATCTATGCAAACGCACTTACACAGGAACTCAACACAGCCTTTCCAAAATCCAAAGGCATACTTTCACAGGTCTTAACCAAATTAAAAGGAAAAGGGGGATTTGAGGGAGATGGGGTTTGAGTCCCAACCTCCTCAAAAGAGTTTCAGTGAACAGAAAAGTCTTGTATGTCGGGAACGACAAAGCTTAAAGCAAAAGGCAAGGATTTAAGTTATTAAGCACGGTCCGACTTTAGAGAAATGAAAAGAGGGGTCGAATTAAGTTCTTCCGAGTCTCTCCTTTCCCTTACCTCTTCCTGAGCATACTGCTCTCATCTGAACCAGATGTAGGCGTCCTTCTTTGTCTCTTTAAACGCCAGGGGCACATACTTTGTCTTTGGTTCATCAACTTCTGGCTTCCTGGTTCGTTTCGGCTTTTCTTTTCTGGCCCTTTTTTCCTGCTCCTCTTCCCTGTGAATTGGAATGTAGACATTGCACAATAAAGCTGCTACATAAACAATGAATTACCCCATTGAAATCAAACTGGAAAGAGGAACTGAAATTAAGCTTTATTCAGCTGCACTGCCTGTCCATATATTCATGTTGATGGAGATTAATAGACTATATGACGCATCAAAGCACCAACTATACAGTTTGTGTTAAGTAAAACTAAAAATAAGACAAAAATTAAACCGTCACACATTGCCATGGTAAGTGTTAGAAATTATGGAACATATGATAATGTGACATTACACCCATATACATTTCAAGTTCAATATTTTGCTTTTTCTTTCGAAATGATAGTCATGTTTTTCTTCCCAATTCAGTTATTCAATTATGAAAAAGTGGTTGAATGTGAAATATAGCAAACCATCAATCCAAGTAATTAACTTTCTTGCATGCTTATCAAATAAATTAGAGAAGAAATTGCAAATTTCAACAAGAAATTTCGAGTCATCATCTTACCTAGCCTCCAATTCGTCGGGACACGAATCGGCCAGCTCGGGAAAGACTATTATTTTCGATAATTCATCCCAATTAACAACGTCAGATACACCATTGGCATAGACAACCTGCAAGCAATTAAAAAACAAAACAAACAAGAAAAGATTAATTAATGATTAATATAATAGAATATGGTAGATATTTTTCCGTTAATGTTTATTATGATAAATCTAGTCAAATATTACAATTTGACACATTGAAACCATACACAATAAACATTTCAAATTGGTTAATTCAGTAATAAAAAATTCAATTTTAAAATTAAACAGTTCAAATATACATTTTAAATTGGCTAATTAAGCAACAAAAAACTCAATTTTAAAATTAAACCATTCGAATTAAATTATTTCACAGTTATATTTAAAATCAAATATTTAGTGATTATTAATCAATGCACTTGAAATATATTTATTGAAAATAATAATATTTTTAAAACACTTGTATCTTATATTAAAAATAAAAAATTTGTTTTACACAATATTTATTTGTAAAAGATAAAATCTTAATAAGATGCAATACATATATAACTAGTTTAAATTCATGCCTAATGTGGGAGGTTCAAGCCAAATTTCATATCCTTTCATTTACTTATTATTTGTTTTGCCTATATTTTTCTAACATATTGAGCATACGCTATTCTTCGTTTCACTTTCTTTCGTGTAGAAGTAATTAAATTAAGAATTTAGACCTTGAACCAGTCATTGCGAGGATCACAGCTTTCGACAATTCCCATGATACTTACAACACCGAATGTTTTCCTTACAACATTTCCAAGTTGGATTCTTTCTTGACCCATATCACGTTCCTGAAGAGAAGCAATCGACGTTAAGCTTAGGGCATACAATTATAAGCTAACAAAGCCAAAAGGTGACTTACATCTTGGTCAGCTCTTGCTCCCATGAATCCAAGTCCATGCCTACACCGGTCCTCTCTATTGAGGGTCATGAGCCTCAGTCTGCAGGGTGGGGCTGGAGATCGACTTCCTTCATTTGGTGAATTGATTTGCTCCACAGATGGTTCTAATTTCATATGTTCAATAATTTTAGGAGTTGCATATTTTCAGGGTCAATACTTCAGCGTCATAACCAACTGGGATGAAAATTATCTGTGTGTTTGCATATGGTTTGCATCTACACAGCATTCATGTTGTTTCGAAGTTTAAACATCGATCACTACTAGAGGCAGCGAGTGTAGGAGAGTGCAATGGGCACACTTGTTTGATTAAACTGAAGAAACCTAAGACTCTGGCTGACGGAGAGAAAGAGAGGGCAAGGGAAGGAATCTGTGAGAGAGTGGAAAGGAGGGCCACTATGCACCCCCATAACTTTCCTTTCCCTCCTCGATTTTTCGTGACTCGTTTAATTTAGGGCTAAGTTTTTTCTTCTCAATTGAATAAATTCTACAGGCTATGCATTGATGTGCTGCCATACATATTAAAAAGTATTGATGCCAATTCTGAAGTTTCTATACATAATTATTATTGTATAGAACAAAATTATAAAATATAATTAACTGAATTTTTCGTAAAGATTATAAAATATAAAAATATAAATTAAATATTAACACACTAATATCGAAACTTTCATACATATTTAATTATTACGAATCTAAATTATTAATGAGTTATAAAATTTATTTATTCAAGAGAATTTGAAATTTTTATGATAAACCTTTTATCATTCTTTAAAAAAAAAAAAAGTGAAACTGTATAATGGAGTTAAGATGATCCTATGATTAAATTAGTGTACTAATCCCATAGTTTCGGTACTTACTCGTTATGGAGCTAAATTTAAAATCACTCTAAATTGTAATTAACCAAACCCTTGAAAATATCCGAATAATAAGTCATTTATGGTATTCCCTCCAAAGAAAGGGGAACTAAGCAATAGATCTCATGATTAAACCTTTTTTTTTTTCCCATAAAATCACCACCTTCGAATATTGTCAAGAAGAACACCTTTGAACCTACCATATTTCTTCTTAACATGATACTCATGCAATAGCTGGCCTCCCTTTAAAAGAAGTTCAAAAAAATTAAAGGGAAATTTTTCAATATATACAAGGATGATCAATGGTAAAACTCCATGTAGAATTATGAACGATTACTTGGTATAGGATATATATTTTTTTAACAATTTTACAGTTTGCAATTATAATTAAGTTGAGATATATGGTTTATGCTAATTGGGATCAAAATTTTCACAACTTTTAGATCTAGATGTTCCCTTTGAGATAAAAATTTCTCATCACACAATTTTCAATTTCGCATAAAAATATAAGAAGCTATCTGTTGAATCAACAAAGTGTGGCCTCACAAGTAGAGAGAGAGAGAGAGAGAGAGAGAAAGAAAAAGTTACAATCGGAGAAAAGCATATATAGATTATTTCAAGTCAATTCAAGCACACCAAAAACATAAAAAATAAAAAATAAAAAAGAATAATTACATGCACGCACTCTTGATGGACTAAGATCTCACCTCTTTCTTCCCTCTTCCTCGTAACCTCAAATGAGCTTTCCAATGTCAGATCTGTTCTCGCGTGTTCCATTAGAAGAATAACCATGGTGCACAAATCAAGTGTTAAAATTAAGTGGCTAAGAACCTGATCAAAGGCTTGGCATAGTCTCAAAGGAAATGATGAAGGTAGCAATTATTGAATCAAAGTAAAAGATGGCCACAAGATGATTTTGTTTGGCAAAATGGGGGTGATATAACATTGTGTGTATCGAGTGGTTAAACCCTGTAATTTTTGTTTTAGACCTTGTTGCACTCAGATTGGTTCGGGAGGGTCCGTTTCATTCCACACACACACATAGTGACAAAAATGTCCTATGTTATGCTTTTACATAAAATAAAAAGCAATTTTCTCGTGAGGATTAAGTTTTAAATATGCAAAATCTGACCCACATTTAATAACAACTAGACTCAAATAAGTTTAACAATTAATGACATTATTTGTTCAAACTTTGAGATTTCCAATTGACAATTTTGAGTTCATATCATCAGATAAAATACCCCCAAAAAAAAAAAAGTGATAGAAGAAAGTTAGATTAACCACGTTTATGATATATTTTTTAAAACGTAATTTAAAAATAAATTATCAACTATATGGGTCATAAGAAATTTAATCTCACTTTTAAAATCTAATAATTTAGTTATTATAAAATGTTTTATCATAAATTTGTCATGTTGTTAAAATTTAATAATATTTTTTATTAATCTATATGACATTTCAGGATGATATGTTAAACTTTATAGTATGGATAAAACTGTGTCATCTTAATAAATTGTATAAATTGATAAAAAAAACAATATTGACATGATAAATTTATTATAGTAAAAATTTTATAGTAACTAAATTATTACATTATAATTAAATTTATTACAACTCTAAAGTTAAAGTTTTATTTGTATATTAATTATTTCTTTCATATATTGCGAGTATTACAAACTTATATAAGACTTTTACGCAAGCAAAGTCTGCTGGGGCATGTGAAAATTTAGAGAGAGAGACGCACGTCATATTAAATTCTTAATAACTAGATAAATAAGTAAATAAATAAATAAATAGCAAAGGGGGTGGGCATGCACACATAACACAAGACAACTATTACCAGACACAACTCGGTTCTGTACAATTTTTGTTACCGGAGAATGAGGCGGTCCAACTACGTTCGTCTCCTTCAAAATCTAAACCGAAACCGTAAACGCAACTGACCGTAGAACCAAACCAAGACCGAACCAGATATTGGTGGCTTCATAAAAAGCCGGAAAAGAAATGTCAAAATAATCATTTTCTTTCTACTTCTTTATAAAACATAAATAAAAAAAAGAAGAAAATTGTGGGATTCGTTCCAAACTGGACCCAAAATTAGAATTAAACAGAAACCGAAATTAAAACCAATTAAGAACTCAAACCAAAACCAATCATAGACCACAATCAACCTGAAATCAAAATTAGAACCATCTAATCACGGTTTATTTGAGGTTCGGCCATTCTAAAATCGAACCGGAGGTCTAATTATCAGTAAGCCAACCAAATTCATAAGCACCTCCCCCCACTCCTTTCAGGCACATCGTGTGCAAGCAACATACACTTGTCTGTGAATCCAACGTCAAACAGATGCATCGACACAAAGAAACCGTTTTTTCTGTTCTGTTAAAAGGGCCCAATAAAGCTGGCCATGCAGTCAAAAAAAATGCTTACTTCCTCTCTGTTTTAAATAAATCTGTGACTTAATAGAACAGTGATTTACAGGGTCCGTAAGACAAAAATTAAAACCTCTTGAGATAATAAATATATAAATAATCTGGAAATGCCGGTATTACAAACAATAAACGTGCGGCCGGACAAAAACATCCTCTCATTCTTCGGCTCTTCATTTTGGGGTCAAATCTTTCTGCGGAGGCATCAGAAGGAGAATGGCGGGCTCGGCGTGGTGAAAAATATACAAGCTTGCCCAGGATGATCAAGCGTGAGTATGGCAAGTGTTTTGAGGCATAGGCTACAACACGTTTTAGTCTGATCTCGGCCTGTTAGAACCTCCTTTGTTATTGTTGTAGAGAGGTAACAGCCAACGTGACCCGTGCTTCCTTCTGCCGTGACACCGCCAGTAAACTACCAAAACAGCCGCTATAAGACCGAGTGGAATTGCCCATCTGCATCGAACAAAGTAGAACAATAACAAAAGGGAAAGAACAAGAACATAACAATAAAAGAACTAGAAGAAAGAAGCACCCAAGTGTACGAAACTCTCATACTGTGGACATGAAAAAGGGTCAAATATATACAATTTAACCTCATTTTTCAAACTTGTTGCTGTTGCGACTCAAACTGACGACTCCCGGGTTATAATGGTAACTTCGTTAATACAACTAGAATAAAAGAACTAATGCATTCAAACCCTCCAAGTTCTCTTGTTACTCTGCTCAATTTTACTGCCAATTTCTTACACCAATCAAGATAAGGATATCGAACGTCAATGCATTTGAAGAATAATCACATTCCTGACCTGTGCCCGCTATATAAAGGAAAGAAAGGCTGTGCAGAAGACAGAGTCACCAAGTTTTGATCTTTCATACATGCGCAAAAGGTAGGACACAAATGAACTGGCAACCAAAAGACCATATTAGGCAATGATATTTCTTCTGATTAGATTACCTGTCCAAATCAAGTATAGGGCTGTAAACAAGTGTTTCCCATGTTGCAACGATAAAATGCCAAACAGGATTGTAATAGAGAGACTCAGCAGACCAGAACATTCTGGTGTATGTCTCCAAGAAGATGAAGAGTATCCATGCTCCCATTTCTATCAAGATGAACTTAATAATAAACCGGCCAACTACTACCATGACAAGTGAGAAGGCCACCAACCAATTGAAGAGCCTGTGATTGTATTCCTTTATAAATAGAGTTTTCGACTTTCCCAACATCTGCAGATTCATATAGCACATTAAGAAATGCCAGGTTCAGCAGACTGATGATGAAGGAGATTATAATGCAGACCCCTTATCATATCCCCCAAATAACAGCCATTATAGAGTCTTGCATAATTCATGATTATCCAAGTTGAAGAAATAGAACCCTGGATCAATAGAACAGAAGCTTACATGGCAGTTCCATTGCTATGCCAGAGCAAAATCAATAAATTGAATCCTAATCATTAAGGTGGAAAAAAACAATGACATTTGCTAACCATTATGCCATAAATGGTACTTAAGTGTCAGTAGATCAATCATCCTTGTGAGGAATAGCTTTATGACATTTGTAACCAATAAGCTATGCATGGTACATAAAATATCATGGATTTTGATCTTCACCTCCTCTCAAAACACCCTGAAAATTGAGAAGACTAAATGAGGAGACAAATCAATATGGGTCTGCCTGACCTTCATCATGCGATGTTCATAGTCTGCTTTTGAAGGTCCAACACACTCCCGCTCAAAACTTTGGTTGCATTGTGAGAACCCTGCATTGAATTTTGCCATGGAAGGAAGTCTGAGAACTTGAAGTTGGTCCATTTTGTCCTCGCATCTTGTATAAAGTGCCTCACATAGCTTGGCTGACTGATATTCATTCACCAGTATGACATTCTTATAAACCTGGATAAAAGATTGTAGACAGAGGTTTACATAAAATTTGAAACCATTGGTCCTAAAGTCCACAAAATTGACTTATATAAACTTAATCCTACAGGATAAGTGCCTGCATAAAAATTGACCATCAAGCATTACAACTTGAAACTTGAGCTCCAATGCTTGGACTATCTGGGATGGAATGGGGAAGAACATAAATTTCTCTCCGTGAATGATAATCTTTCTGGCCCATGATATATTCCAAATACCCCTTGTGTGCCCAAGGCAACACATTATTAAATGAGCAAGGAACTCAGCCAATTTTATATTAGGGACAAAAATTCCACCTGGCTTCAGCAGATACAATGGTCCGAAGTCATTTGATTTAAGGGATAATTCAATACAAAGAGCTTTTAGAAAGCACTGACCACAAGGTACAAGGTACTAAATTGTCTAGCTCACAACCAAAAGTAAAAACACAACCATAGCACATCTCTCCCTCTTGGTGGAAGTAGGGGATATACATAGTTTCAAATTCTGCCGGACAAAAAACGATTTCAGAGTTCAAAGTTTCCATCAATAAATTTCCCAAGGAAATGAGTATAGTAGCCACATACAAAGTTCAATTTCTTGTACTCATTGATATAAATTCTACAAATCAATGCATTTGCACTCTGCAGCCAAATTTATCTTCTCTGCAAGTTAGATCCATTAAGCAAATGATTTACTGCAAATCATTTTGGGGAGAAAAGAAACATAAAGGAGCAAAGAAAACCCCTTTGACAAAAAATATATATACATGAATGCCTATTGATATAGTAATACTCGAAGAGCCTCAAATCAATACCTGCTCTATTCCATCATCCAGTTGCATGACTGATCTCTTTGCATGATGACGGCCAAAATGCTGCTTATCAAAAACACTCATTGCTTCACCTCTAGACCTTTCATGGGCATCTTGCAGAGATTTCTCCAAGAGTGGTAAATGCAATTTTGCCATCTTTTCCCTATATAGCTTCAGACACCGCTCAAGAACCTCTTTGTTGAAAACCTCTACAAGAGAGCCTGTTGATGGGATCTCCCCTTTGTTCAAGGCATCTAGCATCTGGAAAACAGTGAGACTGGGGAATTATTCAAGGCACATTACTGAAGCTGACATTTCTCATGGACACATTTGTCTCATTTCCATTTTCCTATTTTTGCACACTCTGACAGTATCAATGACAAGCAGGGGGTGTGAATGCCATTACAGCAGCCACCAAAAGGATAAAATTCAATATGGCCCTAGTTTTCTTGGAGCAACTAACATGGACAGATAGGGCTGAGAGTTTAGGTGGCTCTTGTCACATTTGGTTGTATTCCTGGTATCAAAGTAATTCACTGGGGTCACCAAACTCATCATCCTAGTTCACATTTCTTTAAAATCCTTTTTTTTTTTTATGGCAGGGATCTTGTATGTTTGTGCTTCTACCATTGTGCTAGAAATGGGCAGACCAAATAGCTACGTGAAAAATAAAAAGTGTTGACAACAAAGCAACAGTGTCCACCAATGCAAAAAGTCCAAGTACAATTCAAATAAGGAAAGGGAACTGTGCTACAAGCTCATTCCAATTGGTAGACAGGGACATGAAATTGACCAAAGTTTACAACAAACTTCAAGACATGAATTCCAGATTTTGAATCCTAATTACCTGCTCCAAGAAAGCTACAAACTCCCTCCCATTTAGAGGTTTTCTCTGCACAATCTTCGGCCGAATGATGCTAGCAACAAGTTTTTTCAATTGCTCCCTTTTCTCAACATATACCGGATCGAGATCATCATCCTTCATGTCACAAAGTTTTGTTCGCTGGAGATGAGGCTGAAGTTCAAAATAAAAAGGCAATGAGATCACCAAGCAAAGGCAATGAATAAAGCATCTCTCTCTCTCTCACATGCCAATCAAAACTAAAATACAACTTATCCACATAACTAAATAGGTGTTAAAATACAGTACTAGTAACTTAGCAACAAGAACAAACACAGAGCATATCATACTTGTGGCAAGCTAAATGCTGTGCTGTTATCACCCATAATGGCCAATGAGTCTCTGATCTGGTTAACCTGAAAAAAAAAATTTCAAAAAAAATGCAAAAACATTATCTCCTTGCTCCAGAATCACAAAATTTTCATGAAATCAGAATTGAGATTAACCAGAGCAGTTACCAGGTCAATGTTTTTGTCCCCTGCAAAATAGAAGAAGTAACCATATCAAGCCTTTGTTCAAAAATGCAGTTATCAAACTGAGAATAACCATCTCATTTAGACTAGCCACTAGGAGGAAGAACTTACCATCCTTATTAGGGACATGTCTAAGGGCTTCATTCACCATTGCCTGCACTGATTTCCCTTCTGTGTGTGACCAAAGGCAAAATCAGCTTATACATAACATGAAGCAGGATTCCGTAACAATAGATGCAGCCCACATAAAAAGTCTAGCAAATAAATACCACACACTTGTAGCCATTTATGATACTGCATTTGTTCAGAAACCATGGAAACGGAAAAAATCACTCAAGGGAAGTGGCATGTGTATTGCGACAGGTTGTAGAGAGTGAATAATGTTTGGTACAACCCATAAAATGACCTAGATATAATGATCTGCCAAAGCCAGTCCTTAGGAAGAAGCAGGCAGGTAGCCAAAAATTCCACTTTTCAGGAAACAATATACTAGACTAGCATTTATTAACTTACGCAGAAAATCACGCTGAATAAGCCACAGAAGTTTTGCAGGTTCAAAAGCAACATCTTGGCCCTAGAAAGAAAATTTTAGCCATTCTGATTCACATCAGTAAAATAAATAAATAAATAAAAATTTCAATCTAAAGAAACAATACAAGAGAAATATCAATGCAGCTATTTCTAAATTACCTTCACTCTGTTCTTCGCGAAGTGATTACCAGACAATCCATAAACAAGTGTGTTAGTAATATAAAAGAATGCTAACAAGAAAAAATCTAACTAATCATTTCCTAATCTCCATAATGCCAATAACATGTGATAAGTCAAAGCATGGCAGAGAATACAGACCTTCCATAAAATTCTTCAGCAAGTTCCACAGCAAATGACAGGCGGGATATGTCAGCTTCTCGGATCTGAACCCAAGCAAAATAGTAAGATACTGAGTACTAAATATTCAGTTTAGTGTTTAGCCAAGAAGCAGTCCATCATAATTTAGCATCCATATTTTCCTACATAGTTGGTCTGATTCTCACAAAACATCCAAGTTGTACTATTTGACTACAAGAACAACAACAAAGCTTTAATTCCAAATTCAATTGGGGTCGACAAGTTGTGCTATTTGATTAGTTTCCCCTAATCTAGATCCAACAAAGACTTGACCTGCGTCCAAGTGTCTCCTTGCATACTTGTTGAAGGCACATAGCAAAAATGTTAATTCCAATTTATGATCCCCAGCATTCAAGGAATCCAATCCCACTATCTTCCTAAATTAGTTAAAGGTACATAAACAATATTAGTTTCAAGTTACACTCCCAGCATTAGCTACTATAGAATAAATGAATGTAAGAGGAGGAGATGGGGTTGACAAGACAAAGGACCATACAAATGTATTTTTCACATATATGAAAGTTCAAAATCTTGCAATGCATTATGCATTCACATAAACATATAAAACCACTTAGAATGGTGTTTCAAGTTGATTTGCACTCCTAAGACAAGGCACACAATGAAAGAGCCCTGTTAGTGTTATTAATTATTCTGTTGGATCAACTCTTCTAGTCAATGGTTCCATGCTCATCATCTCGCTGCTAATTGTATTAGTCAATTTTCATTGCATGCACAACACTTAACATTTCTTCTTGACAATAAATATTCACATTAAAAGTCACAATTCACTCAAAAATGTTATCGTCAATGTTATATGTTTGGTAAACCAATATTTCCAACTATAGTAACTCATTGAAAGAATACTCCACAACAAACAGCCTTTGAAAGCTCTACCACACTGCAATTTCATGTATAAAATGCCAGACTTTCAAATAATTTTTACTCATAGATCTACAAATGCAGAATTAAAAATAAAAAGGCAAATTTTCACGTCATTTTACTCCTAGCTCTGGAAAATGCAGAATTAAAACTGAAGAGCCAGATTTTCATATAATTTTACTCAACAGATCTGGAAAATACACAATTATAACTAAAAAGGTAGAGGAGAAATGGCTAACCGTCTCAGGCAGGTTATATATAAGCACAGAACTCAAAATGGTTGCCAGAGCAAATATCCTGAAAAAAATGAAAACATATATATGTGTGTATCATTACAGGAGAAAACACATAAAATTTATGATCACTAAAAGGCCCACTATCTCATAAGAGGAATTCTAATTTACCGATCATCATAGACATTTGACTTTCCAACGCTTTCAAATCCCTCTGTATCAAGGTAAAGCACAGAAGTTTTCAATCCATCTATATCCATTTCTAGTGGGGTTCCCCATGCCCAGATCCCTGCAACAGACAAGGAGTTACTGATTATGCCTAAACAAACAGCTGCCACTTTTCTCTATCTCAATGTCAAAATACCTTTTGTTTTTGTGTCCCGCATGTGTCCAACACCAAAACCTGAAGGAAAAAGTTTATCCAGATTACTGAAATGAGCAGAAATCCCTTCTTTAACAGACATTGAACACAAAATTTTCTGGACAAAGTGTACAAGAACAGCAGCAAAAATGTGGGCAGCACCTTCATAACAAGAAAGTGAGAGGAGTTGATTAAGCAAAAAAGATTTTCCAGAGCGATATGGACCAATGACCTGATTATACAAACATCAGTATAAAAGTCAACCAAAAACTTTTCTCCACATGATTAACAGACTATAAATGTGAAATTAATAGTCATGTGATTGACTAAACAATTAATTTAGGCAACAGGTTGCACTCAAAAGCATAAAAAAGGGACTACAAATAGCCATGTTAGTGAGAGAAAGGAAAGTTTCATAATAAAAAATTACAGCTAGATGTATTAGTGAAAGAAAGGGAAGGTACTAAAATTCTATCAACTACATTTTCTGAGAACATCTTTAGATATCAAAATATAGTCTACATCAATATCACATGCAATTTTGTACGAAATTTTTCAAAGCCCAGGAATATGCCATTGTATTTCAACTCATAGTAATTTGTTGTCACATAATATGTGAAATCCCATCACCCAAATCTCACAATTTTCTTACTTTCCAAGCATATCTAAACTAGGGAGTGGAAAACAATGTAGGCACACAAGATCCACACAACACAGAATTAAGGTTCCTTTAAAGGCTTAAATAATGAACTTTTTATAAAAACCATCTATATTGAAATGACCCTATAAGGACAAAAGGGTCATATGCTAATCTATCGGTACTTATAAAGAGTAATAACCCAAACTTCAAAGATATATTTCAACAAATTAGGTGGCAAGGAAGTTGAAATTTCCAGATGCTTATGAAGTTATATCTTGGGCATACAGCAACAGCTGCAATTGGCTTTGTTATTCGTTTTATGGCTTCCAAGCCTTCACTTGCAAGGCGAAGCTTTGTATGACCTGGATCAGGTTCAACAATAGGAAACCTGTATCCATGGAAACAGAGACAAATAACCAGATTACATTAGTTGGATCAGTAGCTCCTTCAAAATACCTAAATACATCCTGAAAAGAAATGGTTAAAATGACCAGCAAGCGGGCAATTTTTTGTGTAAAAAAGAGACCAAAAGGCAAGAAGAATGACACTGCTAAGCATACTGAAATCGTTTGACAGCATGAACCAGTCCAAAGGTTGGCAACCAAGGATCAATATAACCCTACAAATAAATCCTAGAAAGAGAAGTCAAAAATATGAAATTTGTGAGTCTTTCACCCCAACAAAATTGATGTAATTGCTTCCAACATGAGTTCTGAATCACTTGAGTGACAAGAATATGACTGATTGTAACTAAAAGTTCTGCAAACTCTTGCACACATTTTAATGATCAATATGCAGAGAACCCAATACCACTCTCATTCTCCAAGGTCACAGTCTTCAAATTGGGCCATCCCTAAATATAGCTATCACAATTACTTTGCAAGGATACCAATGAATTCTTTGCATCATTTAGCCCCCAAACCCTGGACAAGATTACCCCATTATATTCTCCAGTTTGATCTTCCCGCAAATGTTAACTTAACCTGCAGGCACCACCTACCAAACAACAAGATCCACCGTCTAATGGCTATCATTAAAAGTAAATGACTATAATCTAAGATAAAAGTCCTGTGATCAAACATTTTTTGGCTCAAGTTCGTTGTTCATCACCCATTTATCGGTAGACTTCGCAAGTTAGCACTTTACCACATACAGAAAATAGACAGCAATTTATTTGTAAAAATGAAGATAACCCTAAATTTATGCATCGAACAAAATTAGCAACGGCAACAACCGATAATATATGATGTATTACAAAATCTCAGAAGATGCGTTGCAAAAATATACCTTTCTATCCAATTTGTACAATAACAAAGCATGAAAGTCTAAAATCCGACTTTGACGTAATTGTCAAGGCAAGCCACTACAAATCCATACAAACAGACACCAATCCAAAGCGTAAAAACAAAGGAAGAACCGTTATGTTAACACTTACGCTTTATGAAAATCATGTATTGAAAGAGACCCAGATGTGGAAAACCCAAGAAGTTGCAAGATAATAAAAGACCAGTAACTAATCTTCATAACTCGGAAATTCCCAGAGATCGTCATCGCTTTGACCACCCAATGCCGCGGCGGACAAGGGCCTGTAAGACTACGCGGAACTGTAACAATATATGCAACTGTACGGACAAAGCGCATAAATGCATTGAAGATAATAAGGAGGAGAAACTTCTTCGATTAAATGGAGTCACCAAGAGAATGGGATCTTGGCAGACCAAGGAGAGTGTGTGTAACCGTACAAGCTTGATAAACGGGTTGCCCCATTGAGTAAGGAAGTGGATGATGCTGAGAGCGTCCTGCAGGTGATCCGTGCCCTCGAGGATGAGAAAATCGACCGATATATTTATTATATGGTCCAACGTTATAATGTTGGCTGCGAATTTACCGTGAATGCCTTGATAATGAAACGGGAGATAAATTGTCTGAGAACCTTGGAGGGATATTTTGGTAAAGAAGCATGGTTGCCACTTGGGCAGAACCTCGTTTAACTTACGTGTCTCTATAGGGTAGGTCGATCCATGGTCTCTAGCATCGTCCACATGCTTAGTCACGTAGACATTAAATTTTAGCAATGCCCCTGACTTTTCAATGTTAGAACTAGTTGAAACTTTTGAAGTCACCCTCTCCAAACTAAATTTGCCGGCCAATGAACCACAAGCTTGGAAACTTGAAATGCTATAGAAATTGAGAAATCTGATTTGGACCTGAAAGCTCGGATACATATTCTGCCCTTCTCCATTTGCAGTCGTCAATTGGATGTTTTCAGGATAAGGGGGAAGCCCAGGACATACATCTCATGAAGAAGTCTTGACGCGGATGAATGTTTCATGGACCACAGTTTATAACAATCGTAAAACCAATGTACGACCGCAGTTTACAATCTTAAAACCAATGTACTCCCATTTTGGTGGTATGGATTGTAGAAACTATGTGGGCAAAAAGAATAAGATGAGAAAAAAGATTGTATTCATCGAAAATAAATATCGCACGATGTGCAATATTTCCCATTTTATGGGTGTTGCCAACTGAATGGGAGGAGCACTGAGGACGTTTTGGCTGCTGCCAAACTCTCCTACCACCCGGGCTTTTCCTTTCTAGCTTTGGCATTTCAACTTTGCTAATTACCGCCATAATTCGTGAGATGGCTAGCGTTAGCCCATGTCACGTACCACAACCCAAATTTACACAACCAAATATAAAAAGAAGTGCAGGCAGTGCTGAGAAGTAGTGCCTTAAGTTAATGGGTTTCCTATTGAACTTCATGTTTTTCTAATGGATGATTTTCCTGTTAAACTTCGTCCTGATCCTTGTGAATATTAAAACAGTTTCTATTGAAAACAAGAAAAAAAAAACGACCATCGAGGGAAAACTAAAGAATTTTTTGTTTCCCGTGAATCTGGTGAAAAGACAAGCTTAAGAACAATTGTCTCCTGATCGTCTGCATCTAGAATTGTCCTAATTAAACAAAATCCATAACACAAGAGTACGCTCAGAAGCTCTTCGGTCAACAAGGCCGATGGTGCTCCTCAGGTCCTCAGGACCTCAGTTTTACCAGAGTACGTCTGCCATCAAACTGCTCTCTTGCCAAGGCTCTGACTTGTTTAATGTATGCACCAATATTCAACACCTGCTGTTCAAGGGCCTTATCCAATGTATCAATCAGATCCTCTATGGCCCTGTCAGCTGCCAGACAATCAATCTCCAATTTCGAGTTTTCATCAATGGCCTCAAACGCCTCATCGCTGTCTGCTACTGTGGGGGAAAGCGATAGTGAATTTCCATCATTTACCCTCAGCCAGTTTATTAGCAAGTCAGACTGGTGCATCACCTCCAAGGCCCTCTCTTTCAAGTTCGTTCTTTCATGGTCAAGCCCCACAATAATGCTTGTGATCACATCATCTCGATTCACCAATTCTGCTTGCAATTTAGAAAGCTCCTCCAGTTCATCTTCATGTTTCGCGTTTAATGCCATCAGGTCATAGTGAAGCATGCCCCAAAGCCGGTCAAGAGCCTCGGTCTTCGAGACAAGCGATGGATGACTGAAACTTGCAGCCGCAGGGGAGTAAGTAAAGGGGTGATCGCAAGAGAAAAGCTTCGCCAGGTTGCGCACCAGTTTGGCGAGGTTGCTTCCGGGGAAAAGCCAATTTTGAAGATAAGAAGAAGTTACGGTGCCTGACGAAGGGTCAACAAATGGATGGCCTTGATGAATCGGGGAGAGTGAATTTGATGAGGCAAAGACGATAGGAGCCACATAGGGGTAGTTCTCGTGGAGCCAAATGGTTAGAGTTACGGTGGGTGTATAATTGGAGATGTGGACCTGGCCGCTAGCATGTAGAAGGTTCACAGTCGTGCCATCATTGTGAGTGAATGTGCCCATCGAGGGAGAAAGTTCGGTGTTCTTGGATTAGAGACAGAAGGTGTTTTCTGATGAGACACTTCTGTTTGGGGTCTGGGTAGGATAGTGCAAATGAGCTGTTGCAAGTAAGCGCTGTTTCAATGAAACTGGTTGCGGATGCTGGTGCCATTGTGGGCGTGGTGGGTGGTGGAGAGACAGGCAATGGAACATATTCAGGAATAAGAGTTTGTCGATGAATTATTTAAAATATCCTTAACCAAGCATTGGTTCTTTTATTATATTATATCATATTGCCAATGCCTCCTTTAAGAAAGAACGCCTAGATTGAAGTCAAATCTTCGGAAAGTTTTTGATAGACCTTTTCAACTTTCAGTTGCTTGGGACGTCTGCTTTCTAACCATCGCCTCTCTCTCTCTCAGTTGGCACTTAATTTAAGTGCCCACCGAATCTGCGACTGCTTTAAAATATCATACAACCAAGATGGCTTCTTCTGTGTGTAGATTTTGACACAAAGGGAATATTCTGACCTTGCCATCTTTGAATTGGTCTTAATCCTATGTCTCGATGAGCAAGTTTCAGAAATTCCTTTTAGTTTCTACGCCAATCTCCGAGAAATTTCCATCCGGTCAAAAGTACAAAGCATTTGCACCGCAAATAGGATGAGGACCACACAAAAAAAAAAAAAAAAAAAGCATATTCAATTAAAACATTGATTAAGAATTAAAAGTTGGAAAAGCTAGTATGGCCTATTTAATTCGCAAAATGGTAGCTGCAACTGCTGAAGACAGAGACTACCGGAGCGATACATACCATAAGAATTAGGAGAGTGGTTGGCGATCAAAGAAATCAACTTCCAATTCGAGGCCCAACCCCGTGGGATTATGTAGATCAGCCAGTTGAATGCGTTTAAAACCCATAAATTTGGGCCACAGAAACATGGTTTGGGCTTGGCTTCTACTGATAGCCTACAACTGGCCCATCAAGCCCTGACGATGACTCGATGAGAAGATGAACAAGACGTGAATGATATCCACATAAAAAATTCATTTTTTGGCCATTCAACGGTTTTTAAGGCGTTAAATGTTGGATGGAATAAAAAGGGTGTTAAAAATTCATACAAAAAAACATATATTTTCTCTCTCTGGTGAGTATATATATATATTTTTTTTCCTTCTGTTACGTTCACGTTGTTACGTAATAAAATAAGCTTTTTTTTTTTTTTGCAATAATAGGGGCGATGATCGTGTTTAGATCATAAGACAAGAAATGTATGCAGACACAAAATATTAATTTTTATTTTTAAAAAATATTTTATACAATTCACTGCGTAACGTAACGTGACAGAAAAAGAATAGAACTTTGTCTGAACCATAATTTCTTTCTTGATTAGAACGAAAGAAACAAACACGGAAAAGCTGGAGGACAAAGCTTTGAAAGTCGCGACTCACGAGAAGAAACGTCTTTTCTAGTTTCTTCGCCTCTACTCAAATATTACTCGCAAGTCTTGCGGGGGGGGCAGCTCAAATCTTCTTGTTTTCCTGGTCGCACATGGGCCAGATGGGCTTATCTTCGTTGTTTTGGGAAAGCCGCCACGGAATGGTCACTATATTTTACCCCATTTTAATTAACCTCACTCGACATTTTCGACCATAAAAAAAAAAAAATTACAATTGTAAACGATAGAACATCATGTTCTACAATAGTAAAAATAAAAGGGTTATTGCTGATTGTACAATCCAAGTGGTGTAAAAAAAAAAATCATTTATTAGGAGGCTACAAACCTTGAATCCGAACTTTCATTGAGATGCCGAGAGACATGTAGAGAATTGAGAAACCAAAGCTCCAGAGTGGACCAGATGACAATTAATTCGGATAAGGTCTTTGCTAAAATTGTTAATCAGTGGTTCGTTGCCGAGGAAGGGCTTCAAGTGGGCAATGACAAGGAAACGCCCATTAATTATCATTGTCCATGTGTAAGTTCTCCCGCTCCGATATTTTCCTGGGGACGGAAGAAGGAGATGGTCCAAACAGTGGGCGTTACGTTGCTTTCGTAGAAGTTATACGGCAATTGTCGGGGGCACGGGTGGCTGTTGTCAAGCAACCCATATTATTGAGGGAGTTTCCTCCTCTTAAAATGACAGGACAGGACGGTGTTTTCTATACAAAATCTCGCACGCCCAAGATGCTACTGGGCGGCTTTTGGGAACATCTTTGTGGGGTATATTGTGTTTTTGTTTTTGTTTTTTTTTTTTTTTTCAAATCATTCAATGGCTGATGCATCAATTTTAGTAAATTCTATCGTTTAATTTTTATTTTTTAAAAAATTATAAAACCTTAACTTATTTTTAGTAAATGTAAAATAATTATAGTAATTCACAATTTTATTAAAAAAATTACTATTAAATTCATAAGAAAAACAAAACTTGTAATACGCAATAAAAGATAAATACAATCTCTTTACAGTTATATACGTTTAAGACATACATTTAAATTATAATACACCGTAAAAGAATACAGTTTCTTCCATAATTATTTATTTTTAGAACATAGATATTTAATTTTAACAAAACTTCTTTATTTATTAGTCTACAGTACTACTATTGTTTCTGCTTTCTAGGCAAGAATACGTCAACGGTTAGAAATTGAGGACGGAGCATTCTTATAAAGTGAAATACTGTGTTGCACAGATTAATAATACAACGGACATACTTTGTGGGCAATAATCAGGCAAGAAAGTCTCCGTTGAAGGAGAGACTGCTCTTTCCCTATGTATGGTAAATAAATAAAAATGATGGGATAAAACAAGGAAGTAAGGGGTCTCTTCGTAATAAAATATTACAGAGTCTCGTTCAGAGAGAGAGAGAGAGAGAGAGAGAGAGAGAGAGAGAGAGAGGATTCAATTATACAACAGGGAGATAGCGTAAGCTGAGGAATATAGAAAAACGCAGATAGAGACCTAAACAAAAAGAGAGGAGAAGAGCAAACATCAAAATTTTGTAAACCGTATATTACTGTATTGAGGTGGGGTATGTTTTATTAATATCAGGAAATCAGACCCTTGCACAAAAACCAGAAGGGTTTGATGGGTTCGTATTATATTGCCATCATATATTCTGATTTCCAAGATAAGAAAACAAAGAAAAAGGGAAAAGAGAGGAGGTGGGGGGGGAGGAGAAAAATGAAATTCATGGTTTATCTTCGATGACTGAAGCCAAACCGGTGACAATCTTATGGCCAATCTGTGGAGTCTTGGGCTTAATTTCGGACGGCTTCCATGCTTTCATGGTTGTCAGCGCCTTCTCGTCATCTTCCACAGAACTTTCAGATGACAAAGCAAACAGAGACTCGTCCATGTCGGTCTCATCATTCCCGAACTTCTCTTCACGCATCAGCCCAACATCAATGGTCCCTGTAGTAACCAAAGGCTGCAGCACGTTTTCTGATTTGAGATCAATTTCCTGCGGAGTAAGCGTAGGTGTTGTGGTCCGGGTGCAAGGAGAAATCCATTTAGCTTTGACGTAATCGGCTTTTCGCCATGGCGGAAAGTGCATACCCTTCTTCCTCAGGCTCTGCTTCGCTGCATCAGATACAACGGAGATGATCTTCTGGAGACGATCAGCTTTTCCCACGAAGATGTAGGGTAGGATTTGAAGCAGAGATTTGTAAGTCTTGGTCGATCGGGCAATTTCAAATTCCGATCTGAAATCGATGTCAATTAGCAATCGTTCCCCGGCGACGATCACATCTATGTACTCGTATTCCCCTGAATAGAAACAAACAATCTGGTTTTCCAATAACCACCCAAACAAACAAAGATATTTTTGCAATCGTGGAGGGAGAGAGAGAGAGAGAGAGTGTGTGTGTACCAGCGAGACAGGAGGGGGATTTATCCCAGCGAGATTTGCAGACCGAGGCGTCGTATCCACGAGCCAGCAACCCATCAGTAACAACCTTCCGGCAAAATTCGTCTTTACGCTTACACATATTGTTCTTATCAACAATTCTTGCAGTGTCCGCTAGCAGAATCCTCTCGGAAACGCTGGCGCAAATCACCAAACTCTGTAGAAAAAAAATAAAATAATATATATATATATATATATATATATATATAATCTCAGAACACCAAATCATGGCGAACAAGATTTCCAAAGAAAGGACAAGATCGGTAGGATTGATTCTCTTCTTTACCTTTAAAATTTCACATGAGTCGCCGAAAATGCCATAGGTGTTGGATTCATCCCCAGAGCTGTCATTGCAGTTTCCCTTGTAGCAGTTGCAGCGGTTACGACTGCACCTCACTGAGGCGCCCGATTGGCTCTCCTCAATGAAGTTATGAACCATCGTCGTGAGGCAATCCGAACTTGGCTCGAACTCAGCGGAGCCGTTAGCGATGTCCTTGCCGGAATGGGGCTCCTCCAAGGCGCCCACCTTCTCAGCTACGCAATTTCGCAGGAACTGAAGCTCAAAAAGCCGTTTGAAGCGCGATTTCGCCATCGGTTTCACCGGCTCGTACCGAATCGGTTCTTCAAGCGCGTGAGACTCGATCGGCTGGATCTTCATTGTAAAAGGCACGATCGGCGTGTTCAAGAACACGAGAAATTTCTCACTTTACCACCTAACTTTTACGAGCACTTACCAAACTCTATCGTCCATCACTCTATACTAAACATACGAAAACCTTAAAAGCCTAAGAAGATCTTCTCGTCTCTTCGCCTCCAGCTAAAAATTTAAAAAAGAAAAAGAACGAAGAAATCGAGCTGCGAAAAGTCGTTTAAAACACAGACTTTCACGTATCGATTACAACCACCATAAGTGAAGCAGCAAACCCATTGACAACCACAGGGTATGTGAGACAAGCAAATCAAAAGGGACACAAAAATCTAGATTTTCGCCAATAAAAAGTAGCGTCTACCAAAATTCGAGACCTTTCTATAAGCTCAAACAGTTATCTTTTTGTCCGCCATTATTATATACTATTTTGCCCAATCGGCTATGATTTGCGAGACCAAGCTTGGAATAACTTCTCAGCTCTTCCAAGGTCGCTTTCACTTAAAGAGTTTCTATATGCGGCTAGCAACCCTGAATTACGCAACGGCATGATAACGTCACGCTTTTGGTTTGGCCTTTCGAAATCCTGTGAGAAATCAGTAGCCGGAGAAACATTTTTAACAGCGATTAGTTCGTCATCGCCTTCGATGATGCAGCCGGCGACGGTACCAGAGCACCTGAGAGAGGGAGACCCAGAGGGAGAAAGAGATAATACAGTGATTTTTGGTAAACGACACGAGTGGGGGTTGGCATTTCTTAAAAGAGCAAGCGAGGGGTGCTGACAGAGGCCGTTGTGCCACGTGTCCACGCTTGTTGCAACCGTGACGATACGGGGATTAATTTTCCCTTTCCTCCGACCGTGAGAGCAGCCTTTTTGCGAAACTTCAAACTACCTGTCCGTTCTGACACGGTACGTGGTATTTATTTTGATAGACGATAATGCCCTTTGTGATGGTGACAAATGTGTCTTGTTTTTTATGGTAGACATATGTAAAATAGGCCTTTTGGTAAGGCCTGGAATGGCCATTCAACTTATCTTCTTTTTGGCTCAGGAAACTAGATCCCCGCTGAAAGTGAGGGGAGTTGTTAGTGGCATCATTTGACTAAAATACCCCGACAAAAAGGCACAATCTAGAGAGTCGTTATCGAATGACCCCATCCAGAAGCCGGACCTATAATAGTCATTTGGGAGTGGCAACCAAAGATCAATGCCAAGGTAGGCTAAAAAGGTCAAAAAAAAAAAAAAAAAAGATCTGTGGGCATATCGCAGTACTGTTTGTAAATCGGAGCAAGACTTTGACAGATATTTGAAAATTTTCTATTTTTTGGATCTCATATTGTATGGTAAATTTTGAGGAAAGTTTGGCCCAAATTTGTCCCCCAAACAATGCCGGGCTGGCTGCTGAGTTTCGGACATGAGCTCCACCAAGGAAGAGAAAAAAAAAAAGCAAATTTTTTTTTATATATAAATAAATGCTCACATATGTTAACAATTGTTCTTTCCCCATGTGTTCATCATTTGTACGGTGTTTTGTATCGAATCCCACTTAAATTTCTATCTCTTTAAAACAAAGAAAAAGAAAAGAAAAGAAAAAAAGACGGTAGGTACGACTCCACAGGTTCCGGATACGTGGCTGTGAAATCCAAGGAGCTAGGTTGCAAGGTAAAAGAAGACAAGAGAAAATTACAAAGAAGTAGTACCTAGACGGGACATTGCCCGAGGTCCCATTACGAAGGCAATGATCCAGTTCCATGCGGAAGGCATCCTATGCACCAGTAATCACACACACACACATATATATATATATATATATATATATTCCTTCTTTTTGTTTACTTGCTTACCAAGTTACGGATCTTGGGTGTGTTGTGCACTTTAAGATACCGATTCTTCCACCCAGATAATTATATGGCGATTCAAGTGAGCAAAAGCACAAACTAAAGTCTACAAATTTCAGCCACCT
The DNA here is from genome assembly GCA_037897445.1 of Ceriops zippeliana. Classification (NCBI taxonomy): domain Eukaryota; kingdom Viridiplantae; phylum Streptophyta; class Magnoliopsida; order Malpighiales; family Rhizophoraceae; genus Ceriops; species Ceriops zippeliana. The sequence goes on from JBAPLH010000129.1 coordinate 2,047,479, forward strand.
TACATTTCTTGGCCTCTGGCGAGATTTCCCCTTCATGGCTAAGAACAATATTAGACAAGAACATTGATTTTTGAACAATCCCGATGTACGCAACAAAAAAAAAAAAAAAGGTAATTTCTGCTTCTAAATATTTTTGAATTATAAAATAAATTTCGCAAATTTTTTTCATTGATATGCACACGAATATGACTTGTCACACTTTACTTCTTTATTCATCCCCATGTGTTCATGTGAATGTAAAAACAGCTGTTCCTCTTTTTTTTTTTTTTTTTTTCCGCGAGTCGTTGTGGAGCGGCCGTTTTTGGGCTTTCTTCTCACAGGAAATTATTGAGCCGAAAGATCCAAGCCCATTTAAGACTTGAGTTAACCTCCAAGTTCACTCGAGCGCCGTAAAGCCACCCAGCAGACAACGGAAGGCGCCCCTCTCGTCGGGATGGAGGCACATTGATTTCTTGGATGGAACAAAAAAAATCTAAGAAGCGCCAATTTATATAATTCTTTTTTTAACCATTACAAAAAAGCATGACAAAAAATATTAATTATTATATTTATAAGTATTAACTGAGAGTCATTTGTTGATTTAATGATTTAATTTTTTTAATGAAAACACCTATCATTTAAATATTAATGCATCATAATGAATTTCTTGTACACTTAATTAGAATAGTTATTGAATTTAAAATTTATATCATACACCTTGCATTTTCAAATGGAAAGAATGCTGCCAAGAGAATTTGAATTTGTACTAGATACATGAAAATCATGCAAAATAACCACGAAACTTCTTGACCGAAGGGCCAATGGATGAATGACAAGGTCACCGTCATGCTTCTTACAACGAAAGGCCCTGCCTTGCCGCGGTCAAAAACGAAATTGTATCTCTGCAGAAGGTTAGCCGAAAAGAAGTCTTTTTTAAGTCCTCCTGTCGGGTTTCTGCGACCGCACGGAGTGACTTGGTCAACGAATCTTGGACTAATATTGTGACGTGTCGGTAGACGATTAGCTGTGAGGTACAAAGGACAAAAGAAAAGGCGCGAGATAGGCATGTAAAGCCAAAAATGGGGTAAATTGTTGTGGGGGCGCAGTGGGGAAAACTTCGAAATCCAAAATTTGGGGTTTTTCCCACGGAAAAAGAGGAGGGAGACCGCTCTCTTGCAAGAATTTTGGCGATAGAGATTTCGAAATCAAATAGAATCCCAAAAATCCCCATCTATCTCGTAGACATCAACACCAACCAAAACACCTAAATTAATTACCGTTCTCTCCCTCAAAACTCTCCATTGCTAACCTCTTCCTACGCTTCTTCATCCTCAAAACGTCTCGGGTCTCTCTCTCATTGGGCGCTTCATTGTTACGGTTCTTGGCTTTTTGGGGTTTTTTTTTTATTTGGCCAAATGAACCAAGTATGAACCAAGTTTATGGGGCTAGATCAGCTGAACATTTTGGGGGATCTGGGTTTTTATGAGTTACTTAGTATACGAAAACCCATAGCCTGTCTTTCTTGAGCCCCATTAGAGTCTAACTTTGCAGCCGTCGTTGTAGTGCCTTCTTCTGTTTTTTTTTTTCTTTGGCGGCTTGGGTTATGTTTTGTTGTCAGAAATCTCTGAGTCTTTTTTGTTTTTTCTGGGTTTTGACTCGTTTGAGCTCTTGAAAGGCCAAGTGTCTTGAACGATGGCCGGAAAGGGAGGGAAGGGTCTTCTGGCAGCAAAAACAACTGCAGCGAACAAGGACAAGGACAAGAAGAGGGCGGTTTCGCGCTCGTCTCGTGCCGGTATCCAGGTAACCACATTGTACCTTGGTTGCATTATTCTTGTGTGTCCTCTTTGTTGTCTGTTATAAGTTTGCGTGTATTTTCATGGTTGGAGATTAATCCGTGGAGGGGGTTTTAGGCTGGCTCATGCCTTTGATGTGGACGGATTTTAAGGCACGAACGGGTGCTCGTTATTGTATACTTTGGTCGTCATTCTAATTGATGAACATTCTTGTATTCATATCTAGTTTCCTGACGACGAATTCTGGTTTTGTTTTTTTGTTCTTCTCAATCTAGTGACGTAGCAATCTGGCAACTGGTGGTTGGTTATTGATGGTCCTTTTAAGGCCTGTGTTTTATATGCGTGACCAATGATCTTCTGATGGACAGGAGTAAATTTGGTTTTGTAATATTTACCCCCAAACTAACAGCTTAATCTCTTTTACTTACAGTATTGAATTACATTTTAATTTCCTTAAACTAACACGAATACTACATCGAGCATTTCGAATTGAAATATTTTGTGTTATTCTTGGTTTATCGACACCTATTATGATTGGAAGCTTGAATAGTTGTGCGCTAGGCTTGTAGTCAAATGCAAGATGCGTGTTGACTTGTACTCAGTTTACCATTAGCTGCTCTTAGAAGTGAAGATCTCTTCCTAAACTGCAAGAGAATGATTAGGTTTACTCGATGGTGATTTAGACCGTCCCAATGGGAACGTGAACAAAAACTATATTTTTGGCATTGGATTGGTGCTCCATTCTCGTAAAGTGTTATAAGTGCATGTTCATGTGTTAAAAAAATCCAGGAATGCTGACAATTCAATGCTTCTATTGGGTAGAGATGCTCACATTTTAGTTATCTGACATAATTTTGTTGTGCATGAGTAAACCTAGTTTCCTGTGGGTCGTATTCATCGCCACCTCAAGCAAAGGATAAGTGCAAATGGACGTGTTGGTGCCGCTGCCGCTGTCTACTTGGCTTCAATCCTTGAATACCTTACAGCGGAGGTTCTTGAGCTGGCTGGCAATGCAAGCAAGGACCTGAAAGTGAAAAGGATCACGCCAAGGCATCTGCAGCTGGCCATTAGAGGTGATGAAGAGCTTGACACTCTAATTAAGGGAACCATAGCTGGTGGTGGCGTTATCCCTCACATTCACAAGTCTCTTATCAACAAAACCACCAAGGACTGACTCGTCACACCTGACTACGTTGATTAGCTTTGAGCTGAATAGCTGTGTGCTCTGTGTATGACTCTATTTTTGGTTAGGATAATGCAGGCTTTCTGCTACTACCTTGGTGGTTTGTCTACCACGTGATTAATCTATACCCGTTGACTCCTAGGTTTTCCCGGTGGGACAGTCTGTCTATGTGCAGTGTAGAACGGGTGTTTGTTGGATTGTTACCTTAAATACCTTGCTTAACCTGAATCTGATTCTAAATTTACTCCAAAATTTTGTTTGCCTTTCCCTCTCGGTAATGGTAAACTGTGGTAGGAAAGTCCTGGGCCGATTGGAAAGGGTCAGACTTGTCCCTTTTGCTTATTATTTTATACACGCTTCTTTTGAACAAATCTTTATTTATTCTCTCCACCTGTGTAATTCTCACCTCGTTCCCGTTGTATTTTAGCAAAAATAATAAGCTGCTAGTTTTTATTTGTCTTGGTTTGGGGGAGATGGAAAGGTTGAGTCTTGGTGTAACAATAAATATTATACTATTAGGTCACGTGATGGCTGGTAATTTTGCTTGAATGCTGTAATTAATTTTTTAAAAGAAAACTATAACACTAGGAGTGTTTGTAAAGCTTCTAACTGCTTAACACTAGCACACTGAAAATAAGTTAATCTAATTTGGATAAGTTCAAAGCAACGAAAAGTACATTCTGAAATTGATTTAGCTTAAAAAAATGGCATTATATGATGCATCGTGTAAATTTGAGTAAATCGTTAGGATCAGTTTAAATTGTAAAACTCAATCGAGTGATCATAGCAAACAATGGTTTTTTCAGGTACCATTTTGAACTGGAGAGTTGATTTTTAAGTTTTTTAGACGCCCGTCTCATAAGCAAGAGCGCTGACGCTAGCCATTTGTTCTCCAATTTTCTCAGTTCAGTTTAAAGAGAAAGGTCAGTAAGTGAGCCATTGAGACTGTTAACATGTAAGCCAGGTAGCTTTTTCTTTTTTGTCGTTGGCTGTTGTTAAAGCAGAATAGAAACTGAAGAAGAAAACAAAACTCCAAAGCTACCCACAGGGCCATTGGACCCCTATTGTATCCTGAAACAGGAGCTCGGAGACATCTGCATGAGGATCTGGTATCATATGAAAACCACGATCCAGAGAGTAGGCATGGTTGGCTATTCAGTCAGCGACACGATTCCCTTACATGAGCTATCTGCACAGTCCAGTTCCTTTGAACTAAATCAAGACAACTACTAAGGACATGATTCGCCAGCAATTGCGTGCTAGGGAACCCCGGACATAGTGTGGGGGGGGAGAGGGGGTTGGTTTCTGCGGGACTTAAATAGTAACTGGGGGTAGGATGTGCTCATAATATTGGCCAGGGCTAGGCTCTGGCAGCTGAATTGTGGGGAATGTCAAGTGGTTTAGAGCTTGCGTGGAATTGTGAATATAGGAAAATTTGCTTTGAAGCTGACCCTGCTCTGCGAGCAAAACGTTTTGGGAGTTTAGGTTTATGCCGAGAAAGCCCGGTGAAGGGGCCCGGTAGAAATTTGTTCAGGGCTTCAGCTTGGGCCTATCGCCACCTGCTTTACATGACGTCCTTTTAGGAGAGGCGGGGGGGGGGGTGGTGGTGGGGTTGACTTTTTCTTTGCTATCGAAGGATGTTTTTAGGTGCTTCTCGAAGGTAGTTTCTCGCACATCGTTTTCGTTTTCTTCTAGATCATCTTCTTTACTCCAGCAGGCCTAACAAGTTTGGTGACCAATTAACCTACACGTAAAACGTTTTCCTTTATATGGCTGAGAATTTGCATAGATCTTCGTTGTCTTAACAAGCACCTAAAAATAAGATTTTGTGTGCGTGGATGGGCTCACTTATAAGCGATTCCAATGGCTGTTTTTCTTTGTTGGGGATGATTTTAATGGAAATGTTGCCCGCCATTAATTATGATATATATATATATGTATTGGACTAAGCTTTTAATGTACAGTATTGTGATGCAAGCTGAAAGCGTGGCAAAGAATTTTGCATTAATCAATTAAGAATCCATTTAAAATCGTAATTGAATTTTATTGTTATGATTGATGAATTGACAATGACAAAATTTGCTATTAATAAATGTAATTGGCTGTTTAATGATTCTTTATCAGGTTTCAACAGAAAAATAAAAATTTTTTAATAAAATAAATAACAATCACAAAAAAATCCTTTTATATAATTAGACTGTAATTATTTAATATAATAATAAAAATATTTAAGCTGCGATGTATTCATTATAATTTTTTTTATCATATTAAAAATGTTATATTTTAAAAATACTAATTCCAACAATGATGCACTTATGCTAAATATAAATTTTATAATTTATTAAATAATAATAATAAAATTGTGTTGGATCTAAAATATATATTTTAAGACGGAGAGTGAGATTAGTGTACCATTGGGCGTAAGAAGCAATGAAATTTATGAGATCGAAGACACTATTTTTGGTCTTATTGAGAAGCATATGGGTGCAATTACCTTAATTAATAATTTAACGAACGGAAAAGTTTGGGGCGATTCAAGTCCTTTGAGGATTAAGTAAAAATTGAAAGCTTTAGTTTTTTTTTTTTTCCCTTTTCTTTTCTTTTCTTTTCTTCCGGCCCTTTTCTGTCTACTCCTTATATTACAGGAATTCTAACTTTTAGAAAATTTTTATTTTAACTTTTAAAAATAAAATTTACTCATAATTTTATGTTATATTTATAAAAAATAAATTTATATAATATAATATTATAAATAAATTATATTCATTAAAAAAAAAAGAGTAAATATAACAAACACTTTAATTTAAATATTTTAAAAAAAAAAAACCCACAAGTTCATTTGCTGTCTCGAGGTGTTTCCTATGCAAACAAGACTGGCGACAACCCCAGCATCTTGAATCTGAACGACGAATATTGAGCTTCGGCAAGATTCCAATAACTCCCCAATATATTACGGGATACGGCTTTAAGATGCTCTACGTAGTCTCTTTTGTCGTGACATGAGCACTCTGGTTTTTTTCACGACCACGTTTTGCATTGCCCAATATAAATAACAAAGCCTCTGCCATGGTCCTCATTCTCTTTTGATTAATTGTCTTTCAGATATGGAAGCAAAGCTCTTCTGTCAAACGAGAAACATCCTCCCACTTCCATCTCGCCATACAAATAAGCTGAATTCCTCTCCTATGGCTGTGGCGCCCATGAGGCCAGCAGACATAATAAATATAAGTGGGGTGGAAAAAAGTACTTCAGGTTTGGCAACAAAGACTGTCCATGTTGATGGTTGGTTTGGTCAACTAGCCGTGAACCACCTGTCGAAGAGCTTTCAGGCTGCAACGGGTTAGATTGATTCCTTTCCTTTCATTTTCATTGCTTCATTGATCCTTTTGTTTGTGTTTCAATTTTTCTTGATTTGATTTCTCTTGAAGACAAGAATTAGAAACCGAGATGATCTTCTGGCATATATGTGCAGGTTTAAGAAACAGCAAGAGCGGTTATGAAAGCTTGGTGCAGGCAGCTAGAGATGCGTCGCAGAAATTTAGTCTGCTTCAACAGCGTGAGCTTGTGATTGAAGCTCTTCATGTAGCCCTCCCAGAGTTTATCCTCCAACTAGTAAGCTCATTAACCAATGGTCAATACATTATTCTTTCTGGAAATTAAAAGGCAATCATGCTTACAATAATATCACCGAAGCTATTACAAAACTCACCTGATGGATAATGATAAATATTCGTAGCGTCATAACTACTGTTGATTTTCCAATAAATAAATAATGACAATGGGCAATGGACGTGAGGTTGAAACAACTCGGTCCCACTTGTTTATTCCAAGCGATCTTATCGTAATTAACACTGTCCGAGTCAAATTGATCGCAAGAACTCATTATTTCCAAGCATAGGTGTGATCTATATCGTCGTCATGTTTTTCCAGTTTTATTTTGGTTAAAAGTTGTTTGGCTAGTTTTGATGTGGTGATCGATGGCAGATAAAGACGGTGCTTCCCCACTGTAAATTCACAAGAGAATATTTTGCCGCCTTTACAACCCTGTTTTTTGTCTGGCTGATCGGACCCTGCGAGGTAAGGTGGTAACATTGTTTTTACACTAGCCGTGTGATTTAATCTGACACCCTTCAGTCTTTCAAACGTTAAAACATCGTTGCTTGCCCCAGTCATAAGTTTTTGATCGTTGGATGGCTTAGCTACTTTTGATTTTCAGGAATTGCGGATTCATTTTTTATGTTTAAGCCTTTCAAAGGACTACTGGCTTTGCATGCCATCCGTAGCCAGTAGCTACCGCAGATGCAGGAAGACAGAGACCAAAAACCTAAAAATTTAGTGCGTGGTTAATAGAAACTGGACATTAATTTTGGAATTGAAATCATGACGTTAGGAGAACAATGACCAATGCAAAAGTCAGAAGCAATTTGACCAGGCCACTAGGAATCTAATTTTTTTTTTTTCCTTTCAATTACGTAGCCTCCCATCACAATTACGGGAGAATGCTCAAAGGCCTGTAGCTTATAATAACTACTTTCATTCTCGATATTTTTCGTTAAAATTCAGATTAATATTGAATGAGAAAAATATAATACATGTCTAAAAAAAAAAGAATATGAAAAAATTGGTCCTACAACTATATAAATTTTTACAATTAAATCATGAATTTTTTTTGAATTTTTATATTAATTCTAAACGTTTGAAATTCTTTTTTTTTTAAGTAAATATTTTTATGAATGAAAAATAGCTAAATCATTCATGAATTTTCTTTAATCAATGTAAATATTTAACAATTAAACTAATTATCATTAAAAAAAAACTTACCGCAAGTCGCCTTCGGCCAACTGTAACTTATATATGCAGCTTAATTATATTTCTTAAGCACTACTTTCCCAATGCATGAAAGGGATGCACACACGAGCACAGAGAACAATTTGCGAGATGTGATGTCTGGATGAAGTCATAATTCGTATACTAACGGGGGCGACATTTTTCGACGCAAAAAATTTAAGGTGCAGGAATCTGACTTCAATGGGCGAAAGGAAAAGAATGTGGTCCACGTAAAAAAGTGCAGGTAACAGTTGATTAACTTCGCCCCATCACCTTCATGCATGTAAATTCTTATAACACCTGGAAAAAGAAAAAAAAGGGTCTGCTCACCAGTGGAGGTGAGAGCTTAACAGTAAGTTTAGGCACATGATTTTTGACCTTGACCACTTTTACTGATAAACAAAATAATGAGCACAATAATAAAAGAAACTGCTCCAATGAGTTGCTTCTGGAACCTGTTCTTCTCCATTAACATCGCGATGATCATTATATTCGCCATAAGTATCATCATTACCACGTCATCATTAAAACACCCTGCTTGCTTTTAGATCTATCGGAGAAGCTTACTGTTGTTGGCAATATATTTTGGCAGGTTTTTAGAGGAGACCAACTGTGTAGGGATGTGTACTAATCTGTGTAAGGCGCCATGTCAGGCATTTATCAAGGATTCCCTCGGGATGCCAGTCAATATGGTTCCTAGTAAGTATCCTCCCTCTGTTCTGTAACAGTTAGTTGCACCATGCATTGCATTTCTAAACACGGGCACAGAACCCCATTTTCACCCTTACTCCTACAAATCAAACCGTGGGGAGCCACCAAAAAAAAAAAAAAAAAGCACAAAAGAAATCCAAGTTCTGGCTACGACATTGAAATTGGAGGACAGGGTTCTCCGAGGAGGTTCAACATATTCACCGCGGATGTACCAAAAAAACATATTCCCCCATCTCATAACCCTAAAATTGTGTTACTTGTTCAGTAAAAGATTAACGACATGCACTGACAGTGGAATCAATCTCTGAAAGTTGTAGGACAAACCATCATGGGTTTTAGATTTATGGTTATTGAAAACCAATAACAGGAAAAGGATCGTACCTTGAGGAGAAATAATACCTGCACTAGTATGTGCAGGCTACGCTCATTGTGCAAGTGGAGGGACCCAAGCACAAACCACTTAGGGCGCAAAACTGCAAGTAGCGCCGCCCAATCTCGAATTAGAATTTTTGCATCATATATTAGTGTCACTAGCTTATATTGCCTACACAGAGATGACATGATACCCTGACTTCTTAACCATCAATCTGAAACCATAAATCGGTAAATATTGCTTCACGACTAATGACATCTATTCCACCAGATTCATATTCAAATGCACGAAGCTTTGGCCATGAACTTAATCATTATTTTGTACATACCCCACAAACCATTATGACCAATTTGAACGTCAGCCATGTTCCCACGTGCCAATCATTACTTGAACAAAGGGCCACCAATTTATTCTTTGATAACATACCGTGAATGATTGCTTCGTCAAACGCAGTGCCATTTATAGTTCTATGTTGTCCCGTTTTGCAGATTTTGAAGATATGAGTTGCGAGATGATATTTGGTCAGTCCCCTCCAGCATTAATTGAAGATCCAGCATTCAACCAACCGTGCTACAAACTATGTAATAAAATTTAACTTATCCCTTCACATGCATCACATGCCGTATGATAATCTTGCATATCATCAGTTGTATCATCTAAATATCATCACATAATTCATAAAAGGTCTCATATCAGATCACCAATTGGGCAGCAGGGAGACCGTGGGATAAGTCAAAAAAGTTTTAACTTGGACGAAAAAGGAAATTAACTATACATTGTGGTCACCAGCACCAAAAGGTAAATATTGTAATGGATACTTTTACTGACTTGCACGATTCTTGTGTTTTAATCTTTATAGGTAAGTCGAAACAAAGCCACAGAACGAAATGTTCTGGATAAAGAGAAGCGATAAGGAAGAAAGCATTTGTGAGTGGACTTTCTAACCTGATAACTTGCCTGATGTTTCTAACAGTTTATATGACAAATTATGGATCATACAAATCTTTATTGGGAAACTAAATGAAATGCCATTTGACGCATCTGGAATCAAGTGATCAATGTCAACAATTTAGATTATGCCAGGTCAATGCATATTTTCCCCCGAAGCTAAAACAATTAATTGGTTTGGCTCTAACTGCAGAGAGTTCAGCACAGTACAGCACAGCTTTCTTCGCTATATTTGATGAGGCTACGACTAGATTCATCTCTGTCAATCATGTGTTAGTATCAAAGCCAATTTGTAGCATGAAAGTGCTTTGACCGAAGATTTATTGTAGCGTTAAAATGCAGCAGGGTGGACCACTGATTGTCTCCCACCCTTATGTGCTGTCAATTTACCAAAGATTCTTCTGCTGTCTTTTCTCTCATTTTGAGGGTGAGTTATCCCACCAACTCCATCCCATTAAAAATTTAAGGTTCAAAGTGATTGGCTTTTTACCATCGTGTCCTCGAGGTTCGTAGTGCTCAACTGTTGGGCTGGGTAGAGGGACAAGGAACCTGGGGTTCATTGAACCCCAATAGGGCTCATGACACTCAGAGGAACGCTTTATATATCCAAAGGACAATGTGTCATTTAACCAGTTGGGCTTCTTCCCGTTAAGTTCATGAACATGGACCCAAGTAAGCTTCTTGTGAGGGACTCCTTCTACCCTAATCAAGCCCTTTGACTTTAGTTTTCGGCAATTGCCTATCGGGCTGCTTGTTTTGCTTTGCCCCGCGAAGTATGGAGTCCAAGGTGTGTAGCACGCGAAAAAACGAGGGAAAATATAGGTTCTTTTTCTCTTTCCGAGTTTTTCGGGCCAATTTAGACAAGAGTTCCAATTTCCTTGCACGAGTCATGACCCTATTGTAATAAAGTGGCCACCAGTTCTTGGCCCTCTTAGAATAACCTAAAATAGGATCCTTGTCCCTAGTGCATGGGATCATTTCCTTATCCCTTGGGTACAAAGGATTCACGTTTAGGTGTTGTACGAATTCTGTAACATAATTACCTAGTAAATGCTAGCATTTACTCCTTTCTAGATTTTCCTTTTTTGTTTTTGGGGTTTACCTTTCCAAATGCTTTGGAGATGACAATTTGATACACATATGTTTCTTGCGAACCACAAGGCCCACAACATACAAGGCCCAAAAAGTACGTGAGCTGAATGTGTGGGACGCAAGGCCCAAACGCATACATGAAAGTGAGCGTGTGTGTGTGTGTGTGTGAGAGAGAGAGAGAGAGAGAGAGAGAGAGGAAGCTGATTGGTTCCAATCAAAGCGAAAAACAAAGCAGATAATAAAAATTCATCAGTCAAAATTAAAAGAAATAAGAAAAAAAAAGAAGAAGAAAAGAAAAAGCCACACACCCTTTCAATCCACAGTCTATGGTACCATTATTTTTAATCCTCAGGCTGTTCTTCGAGTTTACAATTGCATTCGAAACCTCAACTATGACGCTTCTCTCTAGTCATGGCGGAAAATGAGCCGTTTCGGTGCCTGCCTAGTAAAATTGTCACCTCCCAGAGTTACAAATAGAGGAAGACAACGACGACCAAACCCCACAAGGATTGGAAGGGATTGAAGATTTTTTTATTATTATTTTTATTTTTTGTTTCGGGCAAAGGGACGTAAATTTATCACTAACTTGTAAAAAATGTGGCATTCAAATATAGGAGTCGAGTCCAATCGCAGCAGCATGTGAAAATGCCGGTGCACCGTCCGCATCTTAATTTGAACAGATACATAACATAAGCCTTTGTGCCCTTTTCCTCTGACAAGGACCCCATCATTTTCTGTGTTTTAGAAATTCTGGGGTTGCTTTTAAAGATATCTACTTATGAAGGGAGGAAGGCAGTAATGCAATGAACAAAGCGTGGCAGAAAAAGAGCGACACCCACTAGGTTAGGTGGTGGTTGGCGTGCACATCAAACAGTTCGGAGGGGAGAAAATTTGATTGGTCCAGGTCCCACTGAGGGGGCCGACCATGCTAGGATATGGGCCACAAGGCGTATAATAGATAAGTGAACTTAATGGGAGGGGAACAAGGCCCGCTTCTAAAGAGAAGGGTCTGACGAGGTAGCTCTCTTTTAACACTCCCCGCGACCCCACCACATTGAAAACTATGCTATAATTGAATATTTTACCTATATTTGCCTGCATGATGGGCAAAGTGTTCTCAGCGGTCGAGCATTAACATGAACGCCCCTTCGACCAGGAGAGTTGTCTAAACTTGACTTTTGCGACTAATGGGCCACTCGTCCATCTTTGCTCATTAAAGAGATTGTTCAGATATTGGTAAACCCACAAGTAATTCATGAATTACGAATTCCCCAGGACCAAGTCCTGTGGCCTAAGGAACCGTTACCATTACGATGGAAGGATTAATGACGAGTCTCATGGCCTTTTCAACTTAATTATGTTGGCACAATGCCCTAATTGCCATGTGTAATTTTGAAGTGCTCCATCCAAACTCCAGAAATTGAATGGTTTGTTTTTCAAGGGATATATCAATGGTTTAAATTTTTAAATTTATATATTTAAATTTCATAAAAATATAAAAAACTGATATTTTTGTAATATAATTTATATCCTAATTAAAAATTTGCTTGGATTATTAATAATAGTGCTTTGATGGACAAACCTAAAAGTTGGGGGTCAACGAACTTTGGGTCCAATGGGTCCCAAAGCCTTGTTGCTACTGTTTGAGTCCTTAGTATCCCTGTCAAATACAACGAGCTGGGTCCTGGACTTCCGATTGGCATTCCAAGGGGACCCCATTTTAAAGCAGTTTTATTTCAAATGTTTGCCGCTGTGCGGCGAGTAAGTTGAGGCAGCCCATTTTTCAGTCGGGTTTACTTGAACAGAGAAAGTCCTAGCGAAAATTTTGCTGAATTCCTCAGAAAATCAAAGGCTTTCAAATCTACTGCAAATCAAGAACAGTGTACTGCGCCACTAACTCCCTCGTGAACTAGCCTGACAGTTTGATCACAGCACGTTCAAATGATTATCCGGCGATTGTGCAATTCCTGGCAGCCGCGCAAGCTACACCATCTCCTGTAGCTTGCATTGAGATTAGGAGAGTACAAACGTTTACAGAGCGTGTAATTGCTCTTGAAAGGATGAGCTCACGGTGGAAGTGAAAATGATACTAGCGATACTCCAGGCGGCGTGCAGCGTGACCAAGTCAGAGGTAAGACCTGAAGACCGTAGTTTTCAGAGCATAAAAATGGATGCTCAAGTGCTTATTCACTTTTGAAAGACAAAACCCATGTCCCATGTTACCTGAACTAAGCTTTATTAAAGCAAATTTCCCTGTTCTCAATGCACTTTCACCCTTCGAATTTTTGAAAGCCAAAATCATACCCCCCCCCCCCTCGAAGCCTCACACATGCACGCACTCAGCGGTTCACACGTTCAACTTTGTCGTCGGCCCACTGCTTTACAGCTTTTTTTTGTTTTTTTCTCTCTTCTTTAAAGTAAGCGAACGCTGGATTGGCCTGGCTTTCAGGCAAATTATAATTAGACATTTACCAACTTTTGTTAAGCCCAAACTAATTGGAGATTAGTTTAATAACAAAAGAAAAAGAACAGGAAAGCAAACACCCACAGCTCAAAGAAAACGCGCGGAAAGGGAATTAATAAAAAAGGGGCTAATATATATAAACTAGAATAAAGCTCAGGACACTTCTTTTTTGCCTCCCAATTCAGAAAACCAACTTCCTTCGCCGCACGGCAGCTCGATTGCATTTTGGAGCAAAAGCAGCGAGATCCCGAATGGTCTCGCCGATCAAGTCCTTAAAAATCAGCCTTTCAATGTCCAAAATTGCTTCAGACATCTCAATTGGGCAATCCCCCCAACCGTTGATTGCATCTCCAGCAAGATCTTTCTTCAGCACCCCGCAAATAGCCTCAAACAAGTCATCGGCACCGTCCCTCTCCCGGATGCGCCGAAATTCTAGCCATACTTGTTGCAACAAAACATGCCAATTACTCCAAGTAATGGCTTTCCAAGGCGGCAATTGTTTCATTCGATTTAGGATTTCAGTGACTGTGTCGAATGTAAGCTTTCTCTGGAGTGTGGATACCTTGGAGGTATCATTTCCCTTCAGACGCTGTTGCTTCTCCAGCAGAAGGAATACGTCAGCGCCTTCAGATAAATAATTGGAGGACCAAAGGACGTCAGAAACGTAGGTAAAATCGGCATGCTCTGGATTATCGTGGAAAGATGAGATTGTTGGGCTCCATATTTCATCTTCCAAGTCCGGTAACTGATCTGATAATTTCACCAAGACAATAAAAATTATGTTAATTTCAGGCGACAAGAGCACTGGGGTTAAGTCTCTCATTTGACACCTAAGAATTTTTAAAAAATTAGTCTTTTGTTCTTTCAAATCACAAATTCTAATCTTATAAAATTTATAAAAATGAAGACAACCACGCTCCCAAATCGATATACATATATATATATATATACACACGTAATGCTGAAGGACAGGGCAAATCTCACTTTATTGGCTGAGGGCAAAACAGTGTCTCTTATCACATAGAACCTTGGCAGTAAAAAAGGTCTCTGATTCGCTGGCTATGAGAGCAAAGGGTCATCATTAAAAAAGGCGTGAACAAGAATAAAAAGCATTGCAGTTTACTATGGCCTTTTAACGGACAACTGTCAGATCAGACAGCATATTACCTTTAATCAGTCAGCATATGACTATTTAATACGGCGTCGTTGTCACCAATCCCCATAATATTAGTCCATCCCACTCCAAATGTAGCATTTTTATCTTCCTTTATATGAACTCGTTCCATCAGTCTTCTTTGACTAGTTTGAGATTTAAGATCACCATTTCTAGTTACCAGTTAGACCAGACCAAACCCTGCCGAGGCTATATTACAAACAACCAAACATCACTTCAAAAACCAATTTCCTGCCGACGGGTGGGGCCATATTTCGGCCTATCCTAGAAGTTAATACCAATCTGAAAGGGCTTCCACAATTTATTTTTTTTTTTGAAAGAAGAAGAAATCAACTTATAGGGTTGGTTTCTTCAGCGTGTAATTGATGTACTGATTGACTACTCTGGATATTGACTCCCCTGGAGGACCACTCCGCCTGTGCAAGTAGGCTTACGTCTAGTGGCGTAAGTCAAGGATCCAGAATCAGAAAAGACGTCACCATGGCCAAAATACAAATCCCACCCATCAGAGAGCTTTTTTCTGAAGACCCAGTAGAGCAAAAAATGTACTAAAATTTAACAGGGTGGCAGAATCTTCCTTTACCTTTGAAATCAATGCTCCGTTTCATGACAGGCGAAAGAGAAGCAGAAGATTCCTCCTTGTAAAACGGCGTGTCAAGCACTGATACAGGACTCGGTTGCAACTCCGTCGCCATCAACTCGGCTATGCCGTGAAGCAGCAGCTTATCACACCTTTCTTGTAGATTTATACCTCCCTTGCAATCCTCCGCTTTCGACCTCTGCAACCACAATCACAAGGACATTACAATTTAACTCACTTAAAAACATATTATATTAAAAACTGATCGAAGTATTAGAAAATTAATGGCCATTTTATGTTCTCTGTTTTTTTTTTTTTTTTTACCTCTGTGTCGGTCTGAGAAGTGGTGCTGATACTGGTCTCAGAAATTGTGGAAGATTCCTCCTCTGTGGGGACAAACACCTTCTCAACCGTCAGTTTCCTGTTTCTAGGTGACCGGTTTGTGTAATGATCCGATCCAGTACTCCTTGAACCAACCTTAGGAGATTGAACCGGAGACACTTTTCTTTGCTCCGCCGAATCATTACTTGCTCTCCCCCGCGTTTCAACACTCAATCTCCTATTGGGACTATTCAGTCTGCTCTCGCTACGCGTCCGCGAGGTCGAACCCCTGACTCTGGTTTGGTTCCGCACATTATGTTCAATCTCCGGCCGGTAGCAGTGCTTGGGACTCATGGCCGGCAGTGTCTCGCCATAGGGATTTGGATCATCGCGAAGTACGGGCCTTGGAGGAGGATAGGCATTTCCGTTTCTTCCAGGACGGTTCATTGGGGCCGTTGATCTGGCTGGCTTCATTACAACGATTGGAGATTCGTCGTACGATAAGCTCCTATCGTACACAAAGTTCCCGAGATTGAATTGGTTTGGGGGTTTCTTGGTACGCAGAAGCCCTTTGAGTTGCAAAGCCTCCAAGATTTGCTTAAGATTCTCGAGATCCTTGCATGGCTCTTCTATTCCTTTCATTCTCAGCCTCCTCTCAATCTCACCGTAAGCAGATACAGCCTGCACATGATTCGGCACCGGAAAGAAGTCAGCTGAGTCAAAGAACCTCTTTTTATATACTAAGCCTTTGGGGCTTGCTGCTCTAGCCGCCTTAGGTCTCACGGCATTGATGGCTCTGCCACTTGTTGTGATCTGATCATGAACCCCATTGTCTCTAATGAAGTTGCAGTGCGTCTTTTGCTGCTGTGGCCGCTTTAGCTGGAAATTGATGCCGTCAATGAATCGGTACTGAAACAGATCCCTGGAAGCTCTGGACTCCGAAGCAGATCTTCTAAGCTGAGGTTTCTTGGCCTCTTCGGTATCAGAGCCGGGCAATAGCTCCAGTCCCATCAGCCTTGCGATTACGCTCGGCGATCGGCCCTGCTTATCGTTAGAACCAATCTCTTCTCCCCTACTCTCGCAACAATTTGCTGATAAAATTGCGGCATTTGTTCGAATCTCCTTCGGTTTCAGACTTCCTTTGGTGGCGTCAAATGTTGCTCTGCTGTCAAGAGAGAGCCTAGGAGATTCTTTGCAGAATTTCCAAGACGACTTGGTTCCTTCCTTCAATTCCAATGTCGGTAGGGGAAGATGAGTTTTGGACTGAATCTCTCCCAATGGTCGGAACTCGTTCACCGGAGACCGCCTGAAACTTTCTGGGGAAGGCATTGATCTTGAATCCTGCTGCTTCTCCAATGGCATCGACATTTCCAGAGACTCAGTACTCTTCTCCGGCTCCGAACTAGAACCAATGCCCTGAAATTTTTCATAATAACGATTTCAGGGTCAACTTTTCCTACATTTTCAAAGATGCCAAACAATGAGGGGGAAAAAAACCCTGGAGAGAGGCGACCAACTAACCGCAGATGGAGGGAGGCGTTTGGTGGCGTGCAGGCGTTTTCCGGCGAGAACATGGGGACGATCAAATATCTGAAAGAAGCCAGCCATGCAGCCCATTTGCTTCCCTATCTGCTGTCTCTCTATGTTCTGCTGTTCTTGCACTACCCTCATTATGTTTGTCCCAAAATAGATACCGTATATGTTATCACAGTGTCTATATATAATTTATATAATTTGCTCACTTTCCTGTCAACTCTTTTCTGCCTTTATCACTCCCCAAACTCCATGCCCCTCTCTCTCTCTCTCTCTCCCCTAATGTGTCCCTCTCTCGCCGAGTTATGTAGGGACGTCTCCCCGCAACTGCGCCTACATCACCGTCTCCCGCTTTTCTGCTCATTTAGGGGTGGGGAGGGGAGGGCGAAGTTAATGGGGGCAGCAGTAGAAAGGTCAGGGGTTAGAGAAAATGACTAAAATGTCCTTTCTTTTGTTCAGAAGATGTCAATTTGGGCTGCTTTTTCAGAAAATGGCCCTGTTTTTGGGTCCTCGGGACAAAAGTAGGCTTCTAAATTGGGATCGTGAATAATTTGATGAGTTCGTAACGCCCGCAGGCCTGCACCATTTTGCGGTACAGAGCAGAGTCCGTGGGAGTGCCCGACGCCCAATATCCTTGATTTTGATGTGCCTCGCACAGAAACAATACCATATGGTCACCCAGGTTTGCCCCGCTGGCTACCTAATCAAAAGGTTAGATTAGGAGAGAGGTGAGGTTGGAATCTATCTATCTGATTGTAATAAGATGTTCTTTGGGTTAGTTGCTCCCGTTTAGTAGCACTGTAACTGGTTTTACGTCTCCTTTTATGAAAAGAAAAAAAACCCGAGTTCTAACTAACATTTTTCTTAGTAAAATTGCTGGAAAATCATTTCACGCCTTCATGTCAATGTACTGTAAAACTTGGAAGCGTGATAATAGCAGTAGGTTGATTAATGATTAATATTATTGACAGGTTAGAAAGATATACACCAAACGGAAAATATCAAGCTTTTGTAGTAGTAGTGGGACTTCTCAGGCGGGCAACATCGCATTCCACCAATGCGGAAGATTCAATTGGCTGACGCTCAGTTTTAGACCAAACCCCTGCTCGACAACTGCAATCATGTTTCCATAATGATTTTAAGCAGCTGCGACTGTATCCTCCGACGTTCAGGCTAAATTTGGAACTTAAAGAGTAGACAGACGGGCGTAGTATGGGCCACACAGTTCCACTTGCTGGTGAGCAGCTGGGTTGCTTGCACATGCATGTTAGCCTGGGAAATTGGCTAGGTTGATGGAATTTATACCACACAACTTTTGAACAAGAAACCCCAATTATTATGTTCACTGTGTGCATTTTCACCCAAAGCGAATTTTTTCTTTTAAGATAGATTTAAAATTTACAATTACCATTATTGCTTTTTGGGGTTTATTTTGTCTTTCAATTTTTCTCTGTTTTTTTTTTTAAATTTTGTTCTTTCATTTACTAGTCGCCACAAAACAATAACAGGGGATCACGAGAAGGGAATTGAGGATCTTATTAGAGTGGATTTTAACCAAACTAGTGTTAAATTGAAAATAAAATAATTATTTTAAGTATTGTATTTAATATTATTTTAAAAAAATAAAATTTGTTCTCACAATGATATAATTAAGTTACAAAAAATTCATTCTCACAATAAAATAAAATATATTTGCTGAAATTTACACTACTGAAATAAAATCTTTTAAAAATTTGTATATCATTTAAATTTATTTAACATATTTTTAAATATTCTCTCTTTTTATTAAAAAAGAATGATCATATATATATATATATATAAGTTATTGAATTTAAAATATCTTTTAATATCAATAAATACGATTTTTTAACAAATTTTTTTTATGAAAATACATTGTTTATAATTATCTAAAATATTAACTAATATATATAATTTTTATTTTAAAAATATTCCAACATTTAGTTGCATGGTGATTGGGCGTAGAGATTTAACCAAGCAAGCGGCAGCCCGTGCGCAGTGGAAGGAGAAGAGCTTATCAAACTTCCAAAAATCTGAAACAGCGTGAACCCAAGAATCACCGCGCGGCATACCACAAGTCGGCTGTCACCGGCCCCTCGACATGGAGCATTGAAATGCTCAGCCAGGTGATGCAACTCCCCCCCCCCCCCCCACCCACCGACCGGCAACCCTTCGATTGGCTACAGTGAATTATGCTAACAAATGCAAACACTTGGGACTAGGGACGACCAATTCAACGGCTTACCACTTGGTATACAAAAGGAGAAAATTTGAACGACGAAGACAGAGACTGTAACGTATTCAACTTATCAGTCATTGGAAAAAATATGAAAATTTAATGAAGAGTTAGAAATAGTTAGTAAAATGAATTAACTATACATTTATTGTTTGGAAATTGAGAAAATTTGATATAGAAGACAAACAATTCAAAAATTTTTAAAATGATCAAAGAACTGTATTATGTGACCATTATACACACACACACACAGTATGATACTCACAGGTATTGGGAAGGCTTCCTTTATTACGTTTGTACATAGAAGGTTGATTAGATTAAAAACCAAGAAATTTTAGCGAATGATGACGAATAAGATTCGTTCTTCATTTCTTTCATTAAGAAGAAGCGAAATTTGCCATTTTGCACCTGCAATTGCTTATCTATGAGGTAGGCTCTCTCTCTCTCTCTCTCTCTTTATACACACGCGGCGCGCGAGACAAAAATTAGAATTTGGAATTTGGTTATGTTCAGTGCTAAATTAGTGTCTGCGTGACGCTGCAGCAATGCCAAATCCTTTCTATTTTGCATGTGCGGATCTTTCAATTTTGGTTTTCGCGGTCTTGTAACAGAAGATTCAGAGAATCTTGTTCATGGAAAAAATAAGCAAATTGGCTTCTTTCAGACCGCAAGGTCACATCTTGATTTCATTTTTTGTTTCACCTAGTTCCAGTACATCGTCTCAAGACTGTTTTGGCCACGACACTGAACGACCAGCAGCATCTTTTGCTAGTTTATCTGTCAGACTGCCACTCTTCCGTTAATTGTGCTTTACTCGTACATATGCTGACTGACTTCTGCAAATTGTAGCTTCGGGTAAACTTGGGGCATTTTATTTGGTTTTCGGAACTATTGTTTTACTAGTTGGGAATTTTGTTATCTCCGAGAACTTGCTTCTTGAAGGGAGAGCAAATCGATTGGTCATCGCTCCCTATAGTCTCCTTTCCTCCTTGTTTCAAATGTGTACACATACTTATAAACACTATACATACATACAGGCCAATAAAAGGAAAAATCGCATTCTACAAACCTTATATGGTTTTCTTAAGAATACTAAGACAAATCATACGATTTCTTTTTGAACCGCACTGTTACCTCACGGCAATATTCCCAATTTTCATCATATGTGCAACCTGCCGCAGCTAGCCACTCATGTTTTTTTTTTTTTTTGGTAATTTTTGCAGGTCTTTGTCGAATTTTGCAGGGAAAGGGGCTCCAATTTCCTAATTATCTCCACAATAAACGCTCAATTAAAAACGACTGCAGTCTCTGCATATAATTCACATTGTAATTACTTGAACGACAAGGCCTTATAATGAAATATTCGAAATCAGAGGGTCCGGCTGCCACCCCATGTGGATTATCTTCAGGATAAATAACCACACCAGCTTTCTGCGTTCCTGCATGTGACTCTCTGTCTTTCTCTCTAATATATATGTGTGTTCGCGTGTATGTGTATATATATATCTATATATATGTTCCGCCAGCCTAAGCCCCAAGACATCTATTTCATTTATTTTTTTTTTTCAAGTGTTGGTATTGGAGAGGGATAAGTGGAGACGCTAAATAAGAGTTTCATGCACATATTTTTAGCACCACTGTAGATTTCACCTTAAACTCCCATAATATTTCCGGCAAATTACATTTTAAACCTTCTTTGGCGAGCAGCTGAGGCCTAGTTACCAACACATCTCTTTCATTCCGTGTCTTGTCCAAGGTCCAATAATTATTATACATCTTAGAAACGGAGAAGCATGTCTCTTACCTTCTTTCCCCCCCCCCCCCCCTTTATTAATTATTCCTCCCTCCCTATTCATTTAACCCACATGCATTTCAGATCTGCATTCCATCTTTGATCTTTGTAAGATTTTCACAAATACATGCATCACCCATCATCTGATCTCACCGCTAACTGAAAAAAATATAAACTGATCATCTCATCTGGACAACAAGTAGTTTTTTTAAATAAATAAAAAAAAACTGTAGTGGGGTCCAAGAGCTAATCCTTCAACTGAATAGCTCAAGGCCACATATGCCCTGGCTACATGAATGTAGTGAGATAGCGCGGTCTCCAAACATGAAACCCCCTCCCTCTTATCTTTCACACATTCCTTCATATTATAATCGGATAGACTGGCTTCGCATTCCCTCTGTCTACCATAGGGTGCTACGTTTGGTCTATATGCAGACCCTTCTTGCCCGGCATTAATCTATATTCAAACATTGCCAAGGAAACTGTGCCCAGGCCGGTTGGTGGTTTATGAATGTGCAATGCACAGCATATGCCTATAGCAAAGCAAATTCGCACCCATTATCGTATAGTCTATGAGATAAACCATCTGAGTGGGCTGAATTGAATTGGGAATGCAGAATCAATCATGACGAGATGGGATTCTGATTCTTCTCTTGGGTCTAGCATTTCGTATGCTACTGACTCGATGTATCCTCGAATCACATAGGCATTTCTCATATTTTATTATGAGATATCTATTTCCACTTCCAAGGTTTCAAGGCTTGAATTTCAGTTATAATATTGTTTTGCTTCCCTCTGTATTTTTATTGCAAATATCAAGTTTTAACAGTCATATAGTGTCTTGATTGGAATTCGACACTTCCCATTTCAATGCCAATAAGTTTGCGGAAATGTAATCTTTTTTGCTTTATGTGTGCTTTGAAGAAGGAAACTCTTCGTGTGAAGAAACCAATAACCTGACATTTTGCTTGTATTAATGTTCAGCTTAGATTTATAATTAATGATGCCTCGGTATTACATCAAAATATTGTATCTCTTGCATCGAACTATTATCCGCGCAACTCAAAATTCCTACTTTGCGTTGTCGCAAGTCAAGAAAAAATTAATTTAATATGATCGTTGTTAAATAATACTTTTTTTTTTTTTGGAAAAAAATTTTAATGATTAGTGCTTTGGTCAGTACGCCTACGGAAAAGTTTCTTCGGAGGAATGGCTGGCACCTATGGCTAGGGAATTAGGCCAAGCCATTTTGTCCTTTTGACAATAAGAATAACGACTGTATTCTCCCCCTCTCTTTCTCTTTCTCTCTCTCACGTCAGTTCGGAACTGTAGATGTGGGATACGTGTCTAGAGCAAAGAAGTGTCAGAGCTCAACAGTTAAAGTGAAAGCTGAATTCTGCTAGCATGCACATGTCACGACTTTCTTTCCTCTCTCCGTTCAAATCTTTAACCAAATTGAAACGATTGGAATAATCAGGCAGGCACATGGTGAATCGTGAGTGCCAATGTGACATTCATGCATTGGCATATTCCCTTGCCAGATCTTGCCCCTTGTCTCAGCCCATCATAACTGATTGTAGATTACACGTAAAAAATGGAGGGATCGCGACTTACAAAACCCATTTCTTTTATATATAAATGAATGCCAAAAGGATTCAAAGAGCCATGAACGCGGTTGCCATGTATATATTTATGTAATATATGCATGAATTAAAATACAAAGAATTGATTTTCCGAAGTACCTAAAAAAAAAATAGAAAAAACAAAAGATTGAAGGCCACACATGCCCCATGGTTCCTGATCAATTCTCAAACTCAAATGTCAATAGACCCCAGGTCATTAATCGTCCAGGGATTGAAGGTAAATTATGTTCTTAGACCTAGGATTTTCGTCAATTAACAGTCGATGGGTAAAAAGATACCTTTCCTTAGCCCCATTTACATTCCTAGGACGATAGGTTCTCTATAGACCCCTAACATTTTAACAGGGTAATGATGCATCAATATTGTTAGTATGCGAGTGAAATACACGCGAGTCCATTGGTCGCACTTTGAGCAGACGCCGCAAGATGTGCGCTATGCTATGCACCTCGAGTACTGCAAAAGCATTTGTTAGTGAGAGGACAATTTAGCTATTAGATATTATTCCTAGACCTTAGATTAGTTAACAAGGTATGTTTTCTTCGTCTATACATTACTAGCGACGTGCCAAAGAAAATAGGTTACTGGCTACCAGCACGGTTCATTCTTGTTAGACACTATGTCCTCACCATATTTTGGTTAATATTCTCCTTTAATTAGATTGTTTCCCAACTTTTGATCACATTCTCTCCGTAGATCTTAGATAAGGATCTTCCTTTTCCATACCAATACTATAGATAGCCAAATTAAGATACCTAAGAAGACAAAGAGGAAGCGATCTGAGATAGAATATGGCATTGTGGATTTTGGTTCACGATCTATATAGGTTTGCAAGTTTAATCAAAATAATAAGTATAGCGGGTGTGGACTGTGTGGTGGTTCGCCTTTTGCTTGGGAAGCGTAGCCGAACGGCAAAAAGTAGTGTGCTTTATCATCGGTGCATGCTCTCTTCACATGCCCCCTCTCACTCTCGCTGTCACGTTGAACAACTGAAAATGGCTTCATTTGATGAAATCGAGGAACATGGGGCTATCTATATTTTTTAACTTGAAAAGATAATAACCAAGGTAATAATGTGTTAAACAATATATACACACACATATATTTATCGATGTTCGAGTCTTTCAATGACGCAATGCTTTTGTTGCTTGGTGTAGTCACTTATTGAAATGGGCTGTTCTTTCTTCCTTAATTGCTTCGTGTACAGGCAGGCACCATTATATATTTTGCCATGTATAAGAAGTTAAAATTTAGGATCGTTTCAATATCCAGATTCATATTTCATGAGTGTGGATGAGATATGGACCCTTGTGAGGAACAAACGACAAACCAACTCTTTAATCTGCTTCTATGTACAATTTGATTACTTTCAGTGTTTTGAAATGCCACTGGTGCTAAAATTAAAATGGTCTTTAGGACGAACAACAAACCCTTTATGGAGCCCAAATGACCCACCTTCTCACGCCCAATGCCTATTCCTCCACGTTTGAGCCTGCAGTTCACCAAGCTTAGGACGCGGCGTTTAGGCATCGAATCGGCTAATCCCCTTGCTAAACTCTTTTGATCATATTCATTGCACAATTGCCTGCCTGCAAATTAGGTGAAATTTTCGGAATTAAGAGTCCTCTTTCAGAATAATAAATCTGTCTCGCCCAACAATGTCTTCTTGGAGCACATTTAGCCCAGGGAAGGGGGATGGAGAAGTTGGAATTCGAACCACAGCCTCCTTCTTAACCTTTGGGCTAGATGGCCACCCCGGTTAACCCCGACTGATTCCATTGGGTCTCTCGTTGCTGAGATTGGACTGTGCTCTCTGACTTTGGTCCTACCCACATCCTCAAAGCCCGAAATTGGTTCTAGCTGTAGTATAAACTTTTTTTCACCCATGAAAACCCAAGGCCTGTAAAGTGCTAAATTATGGCGGTTGGCCCATAAAGGGTGGTGCCCCTTTTTTGAACAGACGCATTGTTTGACGGTTAGAAAGCTTCCCACCACCATCTTTTTTTTTTTTTCTTCTATCTATTTGGCCCAAAGAGTTAGAATCTGAAGGGTAAAATTATCTTTACATATTAAGCCGCCATTCTAACATTATAGGAATGCAAGATTACCACCTTTCCCATGATAATACGATGTAGAGTAAGGAGTGACGTAAGATCAGCGAAAATATAAAATTATTACCAATTTACACTTAGAAACGTTGGAATCAAACATTGCACTTCAAAAGTAAGTCACCTAAATGTAACTTGTTCATAATGACTAAACAGTTGAGAAGCTGAGGATTTCTTTCGTGTGCATACTTCATTTACAAATTTCACTTGATCAAACAATGAAATTTGCATCAACCAGAGTTAATTACCTAAAAACCCTGCGGTGCACCATGCGAAAAAATTCATCGACCACCTGTCATGACTATGCAGAAATGTGTTAGCAAGTCTGCTAACCTGACATGAAGAGCCTTCGGCAGCAAATAAAACAGATGTTAGTTTTTTCCAAATTAGAGTACCCAGCATCGGCAACCTTGAGTATCCTGAGGCCCCTCAAACCACCTGTCCCACAGTGGGTTTGCAGGACCGTTTGTTCTGTGATTGAGCGAGAGATAGAAAGAACTGTGAGCACTTAGATAGAGGCATATTGTATTAAACACCAACGGAAAGCATCTCCAGTTTTTGCATAACTCACACTGAAAGTAGTGGATCAGGTATGGCCCCAACATCATGCAGCAGCCTGAGCAACACAAGCAAAACAGAGTTCAAAGTTCATAAGCTCTCAACTAGGTGTGGAACACCGGTTACAGGAATTTTTACTTTCGATTACATCATCTATCCCTCTTCCACTCTTTGCTCTTTGCTATTTCTACCTAGCAATAAATTTTCGTCGTAAAGCAGAAAGATTTGTTACACTTACTCTGCACATAAGGTTGATAAATTTTCTGTTTTCTCAAGCTCTTCCAACTCCTCCTGAATAAAAGTTAGGATAACAGATCAAATACTAAAAAATTCAGAACATCCTCTCAATTGCAACTGAGTGCACAAGACATCAACGTCACATAAATGAATGATACGAAATATGGGTCGTGTTAACATGCACCAAATGACTAGGAAACTTCAAAGGTGACACGAAGCAGCAGAAGCAGGAACTAACTTTTGAAAAGCGCGCATATACAAAAAGTTCTACATTGGCATCATGTAGTGTAAATCTCCATCTACATGCAGGCAGCTAGGCTTTTATATTTGAGTTCCCTTACCTGTCAAAATCTTGACAGATTCATGAAGAATATGCCTAATTAATCATAGAACAAATCTGAACAACAGGAGAAGGAAAATTTTTTAATAACGAAATCTGAGATTCAAATGATAGTCCTGAGGCATAACAATTAACTGCAAATAGTCTGCGCCAACTGCAGATAAAACAGATATTATATGAATCCAGAGGCATGGATTTAGAGTTCTGCTTCCTGTTTTGGATGCTACAAATGAAAGTATTGAGGAACAGAATCAGGCCCCTCAAGTAGTTGAAGTGGTCTTTTGTTATATGTTCACATATTCATCAGCAAAGCCCAGATGAGGGACTCATTGAATTAGTCTTTTGCTATTTTCACAGAATCTGGCCCCCGCCCCAGCAACTCCACTTAGAACGTGGACGCATCCAGAGAATTAAACAGGGAAAAGCAAGAAATTTGAAGACGCAACTGACCTCAAGCAGCTTGATTTCTTGCTCCACGCGCTTCAGTTCAGCAAGAATGCGATGCTTCCCTCTCGTGCCAGCTCCTGGCGTCGTGGAACCACCACCAAGTCCGCCGTTTTGTTCCTCAATCGACGACGCCGTTTCAGGCTCCATTGCTCCAAGAATTGAAATGAACTACAGTTCCAGAGACCCAACCATCCCCCAAAACTTACCTGATCATTATTGCCATCAGCACTTCTCTTTCAACAGATTCACTGCGCTAGGGAGAGAGAAAGAGAGAGAGAGAGATCATCAAGCATACAAAGAGAAAGCAGAAAACCGCGGAGATCTACGAAACCGCGAAGAAAGAATGTCCGGACAATCTTTGACTTTTCCACCGTATATAATATTCTTATTCTAAACTTACTGTTTTAAAATAGTTCAGTTAGTTAATTTAATAGTGTATATAATATATATATAATTAAAATTTAAAAATATTTATTAAAAATAATAAATTTATTATATTCATAAAATTATTAATAAATGTATCAAGCATTATAAATAAAATAAAATAAAATAATTGATCTTACCTTTTTAATGTCCTGCGCTTCACCCGCTCTTTCTCGTCGACGAGGAAAATGCATAGATTTTTTCTTCTTCTTCTTCTTCTTTTTTTTTTTTTTTCTTTTCCTGCCGCCTTGCTTCTTTGAAAGTTGTTTTCCTTTTTACACCTCACTAGCCCGTCTAAAAAAAACACAAATGATCATAAATTAGGTAAAAAAAAAAACATAATTTTACCTAATACTTTTATAATTGTCCTCATTTTATTTTATTTTTAAAAATTTATTTAATATAATAGTTTGATAATTAAATTCAATCAATGTAAATATTTTTCATAAATACAGGACAACTATTCATATTTTTTTTATCTTCTACTTATTATTATATTATTAAATTTATTAATATAACTTAAATTTTATTTTTCAAAATATTATAAAAAAAGAAAATTTATAATTTTAGAAAGATTTGATTTTAATTTTTTATTATTTTTTAAGAAATTAAAAATTATAGAAGATCAAATAATTGTCATGTAATTATATTTAATAAAAAATATTTAATATTAATATATTAAATAAATTTTAAAAAATATGAAGTAAAATATAATTATAAAAAATTTTAATGCAACAGGTTAAATTAATCTTTTCACTTTTAAATTATAAAATAGCTCACTTTTAGTGTCTGCAGTTTTTTCACCACCGGCCAAAGAGTTTAGGTTTCAAATTATCAGTTAAATTAAAAAAAAAAAAACATTTAATGGTACGGTATAGTTATAAGTGTTAATCAAATTTTTTTATTTTTTAATTTTTAATTAAAATATTATGATTATAAAATTTAATTTTACGATCCCATTTTTAATATCTAAAATCAATTCTAAATGGGATCTTAATTTTAATAACCTAAGTCTAGTAGGGTTCGTTTTGAATGTGTGCCTGTCAATCTTCGCCATGGTACACCACTTTTTGTTTTTTTTTTTCTTTTTTTTTTTTTTTTTTTTTTTTTTTTTTTTTTTTTTTGAGGGTGGCGGGCACAACAAAGATGCCGATTTCACCTTGTGCGGCTCCATTTTTATGGGTTGGTCCGCGCCGCCAAGCATGGTAAGCCCGCCTTTTTTCTATGGGCTTCACGCGATCTTCATCGTCCAATCCTCTTTAGCATGCATCCCGCGCATGCCATTTCTGGGCCCACAAGGCCTCGGATAGATCGACCTTACATTGAAAGCAGTCTTTTTTATTTTTATTTTTATTTTTTTCTGTCGGCTTCACTGTGGTGGCTTGGCCCGGATCAAGGTCATTCAAGTAAATTAACCATGCCCGATAGGCCCACTAGTGTTGATCGGAAATTTGATTTAGCGTCATGCCGGTCTGCCGGTGGCATCAGATGTTGAAAATGGAAGATACATTTGCAAGTGACATCAGGTGAATTACGATTCAATTCTTATTGGCAAAGGTTCAAAAGTCACATCCAATTCAAATCCACCGATAATAGGAAACGAAAATGAAGAAAATGGAAAATTTTAGGATCCTCCAGAATTTTTATTTTTTTAAAATGTCAACTTCGTCTGCCAATCTCCCACCTTGAATGACGCCTTGTGTTAAGTCTTCCCTTCCCTCTCATAAAATAAACGCAAGATCGTTAATTAGGCCATTGCCATTTCAACATGACCCGCATCCGTGGCCTTTGTCCCCGCTTGGGAGAACTCTCCAGCACCATAATAGGAGTTATGCTTGGACTCGTACTTTTCCCCATCTCCCCACAAAGCATAAGCCTCCTCCCCGTGAATAGCATCATCTCCAGTTTGCAGATCGTCATCATCCAATCTCAGTGGAATCACAAACTTAATCAAAAAACAAATGATACTCGTAACGATTATATTCACTGTAACTACGAATAGGATCCCTAGCAATTGAATGCCCATTTGCCTGAACCCTGCACCAGCCTTGCCACTTGTTAAGCCGTAGACAAGTCCAACGAAGTGCTCCCAATCATCTGGCCCGTAGAAGAGGCGGTTGAGCTTTGGCTCTGCAAAGAAGCCGGTCAGAATGCCTCCCAAGGATCCTGCAACTGCGTGGGTGTGGAAAACTGCCATGGTGTCATCAACTTGCTTGAGTAGCCATACTTTCTTGTGGAGGACCATCATGGTGTACCAGGGGATGCTACCGGACATCATTCCCATTATAATAGCTGCCCAACCTTGCACAACTCCTGTTCAATGTTTTCGCAACATTCTCAATTAGTTTTCAAGAGTTTTACCACCTCTCTTGGCGGTTGCGAATCCAAGACTTTTTCCAATTTCGTTAACCAATGATCAGATGCTTGACAAATAAACAGAATATATATATATGATTACCAGCAGCAGGGGTTATGCAAACTAGACCAGTGATCATGCCTTGTGTGGCTCCAATGACGGAGGGCTTTCCGAAGAAAACGACGTCCAGTAGAAGCCACACCAGCAAGCTGGTAGCAGTGCATACGTGGGTTTGAAGAACGGCCAGAGATGCATCATTGCTAACAGAGTAAGGATCTCCACCGTTGAATCCAGACCATCCCATCCAAAGCAGCCCAGCACCTGCCAACATGAGAAGAATGTTGTTTGGTGGAAATCTTTCTCTGTCCTTGCTTGCCCTTGGTCCCACCTGTGCCAATAATTCTAGCATATAAGTCATTATTGATCACAATGAAAAGGTAATTTAGTGGACCCAACATCAGGATTTTCTTTCTATTATTCGGTTGCATTTGGTTCGGAAAACGTATCTTCAGGTTGGTATGATTTGTAAAAAGGAAAAGGCTAAACATTTATGTATGGTTATGGCTTCAGCTTGTGACATCGAGCGTGGAAATTACCCAAAAAGCTGCTGTGAAACCGGCAGCACCAGCGGCTAGGTGAATGACATATCCTCCAGAGTAATCAATAATGCCTTGTTCAGCTAACCAGCCATTGGGCACCATATACTGAAAGCAACAATCGTGTAAGAGAAGGTAAGCCAAAGTGGCACGAACAGCATCCAGGCATGAAAATTCATCCTACCCAGCAAGGCCCCAGCGATCAAAATCAAAGTGATCGCTGCGAACATGCCCTGGAAATAAATCATGGTCGCATTGGGGAATTTCCCGGCGAAGGCCGGATCCAAGAGGAACTTTTCGTCTAAGGCGACATTGGGCCTGCCAAGGAAAGGCGCCAATCTCTTCCCAAATGACATTTGATAGCCCCAGCATACCCAGCAAACCAGAACGGCAGCAAAAGCGAAAAGGGCCATGAAAGCGGAGTTCACAGCCCATTTCTTCTTCACTATGCTCCCGTAGAGGATCACGAGGCCCGGCACGCTCTGGAGGCCCACTAGGGTGGCGGCCGTGAGCTGCCACGCGTTGTCGGCTTTGTTCATCCATTCTGGACTTTCTTCACTGGGTACCAAGTTCGACGGGAGGGCCATGAACATCTTCTTGACTCCGAATCCCACAGTATCTAATGTGTATATTTGAAGCATTTGCTAATGACTAGCATGTATATATATAGGAGGAGAAAGGTCGTCGACGGAGTGCCTTTTGATCAAGCCTGCTGTCTTTTTGTCTTTGCCTTTTTTTTTTTTCTCTTTCTCCAAAAATTCTGTCCTGCTGTCTTGCGTCTGGACCATGTCGTTTTTCTTTGACAATTGGTCGTTACACCCAACTCGTTTTTCCCGGTATCCTATAACTAAGAAGGGTTCTGTGCACTGAAAACAACGCTGATACTTGCTTGGATTTTCTTTATGTGAATCAAAACGTGGATGTTTTCGAAGGAATTAAATAATGCATCGCATCGCACCAATAACAATGTGCTTTGACAAGAAAAGCTTTTGTCCTTTCATAATACGACAGAGGTAGCCCAATAAATTAGGCACCCATCGGGAAAGATTTCTGAGATGGACACACATTCTCAATTAAAATGCCGAAAACGCGAAAACTCGAGGAGTAAGGAGAAAAGGGAAAGGGGGTAAAAAAGAGAGGGAAACGGGGCCAAGAGCATAAAATCTTAGAATCCGAGGTGATGGGTTAAAAGTTCGAACTCGAGACTTGAGACCTGGGAAGGAGAGAGAACTGGTTACACTTAATAATGATTTGTATTTTGCAGTTTTATAACGATAAAATATTGTTGTTTAGTGCATTGTGCGTTTGTAACTTGCCCCGGTTGCCCAAGATTCAATCGTTGTTTTCGCTAAATACGAAGCAAAAAAAAAAAAAAGAGTACGAAACTCTATCCAAGTCTCATTCAAGGAAATTACTTCGAAGACTTGGGAATATAATCCTGTAATGGGTGGTCAATTACATTTCTTTTTGTCGCAATGTCCATTAGCGTTTCCCTGGCCATCGGCCGAGAATTAACAAGATTCAAAGGAAAAGAGTGCGATGAAATTGAGACGAGAAAGAGAGAGTCGCATCATAAATATGAAAAAAAATATATAAAAAACACAAAACACACTTAAAAAAATATAAAATAAATGCAAGAAAATCATTTTTGTACTTTTTAAGTTTCTATCGAATCACGTGCACCCCTATAAATATTATTAATTAGCATTTCTTAATTAAAATATGCCCCTCGGTTTTTTATCGTGACATTCAATGTAAATTTGATCTTTTATGCGGCGGAGTTAGACTTTGAACATGTTTTAAATGAGTAATTCGTTTATTCGTAAAACTTGAAAAACTTGTTTGAATTACTCAACGTGCTCTTAAGTGGGTTGTTGTATACCACAATATCATCCAAATAAATTATTATAAATTTGTCTAAAAAAGGATGTAGTACCTTGTTCATAAGCATGCAGAAAGTGGCTAATATATTGGTGAGGCCAAATGGCATGACCAAAAACTCAAACTTTCCGTTATGTGTTACACAGGTTGTCTTTGGCTCATCACTTTATACCATGCGAACCTAGTAGTATCCTGATCATAAATCCAGCTTGATGAAATACCTTACCTAGTCGAAAAGATCAGCTATCAAAGGTATGAGATACTTGTTCTTGATAGTGACCTTATTTAAAACTCAGTAGTCGATACACATCCGAAACGATCTGTCCTTCTTCTTCTGAAAGAGGACTGGAGTACCGAATGAGACTTTCGATGGTCCAATGTAGCCCGACTCGATCAAATCGTGGAGCTGCTTCCTCAATGCAGTGAGCTTTGGAGCTCTGGAGGGGTTTGGCATCGGGTTCCAGCTCAATATGATGATTCACATCTCGTTTTGGTGAAAACTTCTTCGACAATTCGGATGACATGATGTCCTTGAACTTGTTAAGGACCGCCTGAATGAGTTGCAGTAGTGCGAGAGTTGGTAATGCTGCGTCTTCTCTATCGCTTAACTCTCATATGGTAGCAACATAGTCAGGACTCAACTTAAGACCCCGCTTGAATTGTAAAGCCGAGATCATTGATGGTTGAGATCTCTCATTACGCTTCAAAGGAGTTATGCGGATCTTATGGTTGTCGACAATTACAAGAGAACGTGAAGTAGGCATAGAAAAAGCCAAAGTTTCACAAAAGAATGCAAGACTTAACACCATTTTGAAATCATTCATCGGAATGACAATAAAGTCTAACTTACCTGTCCATTCGCTGATTTGGATAGCAACCCTGTGTGTCATGCCTTGGACATGCCTTGCTTCTGAGTTTACCGCTTTGATGGTGTCATTTCCCTTCATTAGTTTGAGGCCTAGACGTTTGGCCTCTTTTGCGTCCATGAAGTTGTGCGTTGCCCCTATATTCAACATTGCACAAGCTGATTTGCCCTTAATGGCAAGATCAGCGTACAATAGTCCCTTCTCCTTGGTGACTGTTAAGTAGAAACACTTCAAGAGATTACCAAATTGCTGGATAGATCCCATGTCCCCTTGGGCTTCTTCGTCAGCCTTTTCTGGGTCAAGTGACGCCATCATAGTATTCATGGCTTTGCGTTCGGGGCAATCCTTCACCCAATGTGGTACATCACAAATAAAACAGGGTCTACGAGGATTAATCGAGTTATGCTTACCTCTAGATTTCTTCTTATGCTTGAGGCGGTCATTTGAGGGTCTCTGTTGTCCACCCTCGTTGCGACCACAATTCTCCTTCTTTTGCTTGATCTTTTTTCCCTTTCTTTTACCAGAGTTCAGCTTCTTGGCCTTGGAGTGAGCGGAGTAGTTGACAAATATTTTGGCAGCAGCAATGGCAGCATCTAGGGTCTACAGATTACCCCTTTCCAACTCGACTCTCGCCCAATCCTTTAAGTCGTCTTTGAAGTAGAAGAGAAGTTTCCTATCGGACATTTTGATTTCAAGTATGAGGATAATAAATTCTTTAATGTAGTTAGAAATACTACCTGTCTGGCATAGGCTTCTCAACTTCCCTCTAAGTTCATTGTCCGCATTGTGAGGCACAAGAAACTTACGCACTTCAACCTTGAATTGTTCCCAAGTGTCGATGATGCATAAGCCTTTTTTCTGTTCAAAGTGCTTCTGTCTCCACTAGAATTGGGCAGCATCTCTTAGAAAGATTGGGGCGTTGTCTATCTTGACCAGATCTTCGATAACCCCCATCACCTTGAAGTACTGTTCAAGGTCAAACAAGAATTTTTCTACGGCAGTGGCATTTCACGTGCTGTTGTATATGGTAGGTTTCGGGACCTTTAAGCCATGTATCGCAGTGGCAACTGTACTAGGAAGTGAGTTATTTTGGCGCAGAGACTTCATCTCCTTACGAAGGTCATGAATCTCTTCTTCAACAAATTCACGAAAGTTAGACAAACCTTGATTCAGAGAGCGTATTTCTCCCTTAAAGGAGTGGCCAAATTCCTTGATCATGACTTTGGCAGCTTGCGTGATCTCTGCATTCTCATGAATCAAGTTGTCGACTTGATTGCTAAGATCTCTCACAAGAGAATTTATATCAATCATGCTTTTTTCCATGTTGCCAACGCGAGAGTCCATGGTTTTCTTTGCTGGAACTTTGGACTTGCCATGTTTGGCTGGAGCACGTTACTCATCATGCCCACGAGCTTCTTGCTCCACTTGTTGCTCATCAAAAAAGGTCTCAACAAATCCTTCCTCACCTGTCATATTCATAATTCAAACGAGAACAAAGTAAGAATTAGGATTACCTTACTTTGATACCACCTATCACAGAGTTAGACTTCGGACGTACTTTAGACGTGCTAACTTGCGCGGCACTTAGTTGATCTTACGAGAGAAAATTCTAAATAAACCTTGGAGAGTTTGAGTGAACTAGCAAAAGTCGAGTGAGAGACAAGTGAACGAATTAAAAGAGCTTAAGAGAGAAAGAGAGAACAAGAGTACTTTGCAAGTGAATTAGTATTAAGAAAGAATTTGTATTTTACAAATGAAATGAGTAACTTATTTATACAACTTATAAGAAGAATTTAGAAAAAAATATTCTTAAAACATATAATGATTATTCTATATAAAAAATATTTTAAGTATATATATAAATTATTTTAAATAAAATAATTTTTAAAATTTTCTAAGTAATTGTGATCTTCTAAAACATTTCGTAGCAAATGAACTGGACAGCTTTTAAAAGTTTTGGTATTTACTCGAATTTGCACTACATGAATGAGCCGAATACCCTTATAATATCTGGCTTAAAATGCCCTATTGATGGACGCGCGGCGTCCGTTAAATTAATACATGTCTTGTATCACTCTATTACGGGCTTCTTAATGTACTCCATTTTTGAATTTATTATTATGTTCAATAAGAAATAACTACGGTTGGCCCAATGGGAGCCCATTTGCACTCCCCGCGCGCCCCCTTTTGGGTGCCATGGTAGCGACTTATTTGTGTTGATTCCTATCTACGTGACTTAAAGATCAAATTGTACCCAAAGGTAGACCAATCTGAGAGAGTTGGGGTGGTTTTCGACTTCGGTTTCCCACATCAGCCAAGTTTTTGAAATCAAATTCGACACAAACATGAGTACTATTTAACGACGTAATGAAACAAATGTTCAGCTGGACACAAGCTTGCTTATCAGCCTACACCAGGAGGCTACACATGAAGCTTCAAAAACCGAGGGCCCCAAATGCTCCACATGACAAGAACACATGCAAAACCTACCGTGTTTCAATATCAGGACTAGCATCCCCATATGAAACCAAGCCCCCTCGCCCAGATGGTGAGCTCGATCTAGATCTGCTGGCTGTTCTGCCCCCACGTTGTGGTGGCACGGCATCAGGTGATTTGGAAAGCGAGGATTCACGACTCTTAGACCTTGAACTTGATTGGGACCTATACCTTCCCTTGTCCACAGAGCGCAGGTCACCAGCCCGGGGGCCCAGACGAGATTTCAGACCCTCGCTTATGTGGGGTCGCCTTTCTCTGGGACTAGGACTGCGTATTGGGCTCTGGCTTCGGCTGCGACCTCTGTAATTGCGCTGCCTGCCAGGACTGGAAGAAATGCTTCTACTTCTACTTTTTCTGCCTCCATATCTACAAAGAATGGAAGATGATTCAATGGTCACATGCAGATAGAGTGCCAATTTGGAGAAACAAAACAGTTTGATACCTTAGAATAAACAGTTTGGTCCAACTAGCAATGAATTCACACATCAGCATTCCCAATAACAGAATCCAATTTCTTAAATATAAAATTGATGAAAGGTGTAGGGAAAAGGTGTGTGAACAGATTTTCCAGAAATCTTGCTAAAAACATATATTTTTAAGCTTTGATGCCTCTTGGGACGTGCAACTCTTCAAGAACATGCAAAAGTTTTATACTGATTTAATTCTCTTCAAGAATTTGAGAGATACTGATGCTTCTTTTTTAAACCCATTTTCGATTTCTGCAAAGCAAAGCATACATATGAAGGCACACCTAGATCCAGGCAAAAAGCTGCAGGGTTCAAATTTTAAGTTCAATAATATGTTTCTCCTGTATGAGGTCAAGGCTGCTATCATTTTTGTTCTGCCTTACATATAATTTCTCTTTTCTTTAATCGAGGATTTTGTATTAGCTCCTAATATCAATCAAGCAAGCTTTATCCGTCTAGAGCTAATCAGCAAGTAGGACATGAGGTTCATGGATGGATCAGGGCATCAGTAAAAGGATACACACATGGGGATAATTTCATTAAGATGACACTACTAAAATTTAAACTAAACAGAGTCATTGTGTAAAATGACCTACATGCAAAGTTTAGCTCTGTTTAATGCAAGATAAACACTATATGAATTAGGAAGGAGAGAACAAAGAAGAAAGAAGAGCATGCCTCGGAGGGCTCCTGCCTCTTGGTGACCTTCTAGGATATCTATAACGTGATTGATCAGAATAGCCTCTGTAGCTTGAATACCTTAAATTGCAAGGGGAAAAAATGGCATTCAAGAAGAGCAAACAAAGCATGAAATATTTTCTGCAATTCAATTATCTCTATGAGGTTACCTGTCATATTTCCTTTCATTAGTATGTCTTCCACCATAGGGGTAAGACCGCAAAGGTGATGGATCGGGAGAAGGAGTACGATATCGACGTACAAAGGAATAGCGTTCGGTGAAGCCACGACCTTTCCTAACACGCTTGGGTACACCATTTGGGGATTGGCTTCGTGAAAAATCCTGGCCACGGTTGGTGGAAGAAGGTTCAATGGCTTTTCGGACAGAACTAACTAATGGACTCCTTGAAGACCTTCCCTGGTTTAACTTGCCAGCCTTTCTGGTAGGACTTCTACCATCATTTCTAACCCTCGGACTCTGTGAAGCATTTTCTGGGCTCATGCACATTGGGCTATGATTATTGTTTGGCCTTCTTTTAGGGCTTGGAGTCCCTCTCCTGTTGTTGCATGCATGCAAGGTTCATTAACACAGTATGAACCAACTGAATGATCAAGGTTAAAGAAGAAACCTGGATGTGTGGAAGCTGTCCAGTCGAGAATGATGATTAGCACTTCTCGCTGACTGAAATTTAGAATCTACACCACGTTGATTGTCTAGATGCTCACTTCTATTTGGAGACAATTCACCTTCTTCATGTGATGAGTCGGCATCAATAGTCTTTGGTTTGTGCTCTTCTTGTAGTTTTGCAATGGCTTCCTTTGCTGCAGGATGAGGTGATGAATTCTTGCCCACCTCTATCAAGATTAAAAAACATTCAATAAAATGGAAGAATTTGTATGCAATAAACACTTCAACCAAAAAAAAAAAGGTACTAAAAATGGACCTTGCAATTGCAGGGGCAAGAGAGAGACCCATACCATTGTTCTTTATTAATTTCTTCTCGGTATTAGTTAACTTCTTGCTTTTAAGAGCAGAAACACGATCATATTTCTCATCATCAGAGGTGCTACTAGTGCTACTGCTAACACTGTCAGTCTCTGTGTTGCTTGTGCTATCAGAACTCCTGAAATAAATGCATTATTTCCAAATAAGCACAATGGCAAGAATGAAGGACAATAAAGTAATCATTACTGAAGCTGAATTCCAACAAACATAAACTAACCATTTTGATTTGCGCCTTGACTGCTTAGCATATCGACCTCTCTTCCTCTCCTTTCGCCCTTCCTTCCGCATTTTTCTTTGTTGGTGTCTGTCTCTTTTCACTGACCTCCTTTTCCTAAGTCTTCCATCACTAGATGAATCAGATAGTGATGAATCTGAATCAGATTCTGAATATGAACCTGTATCGCTATCTGAGGAAGATGAATCAGAGTCATAATCAGAATCAGAGCTGTCTGAATCAGATGAGGAGGAACTCCTCCTCCTTTTCTTTCTTGTATCTTTTAGGGATCTTTTATGCCTTCCCCAGATGTCTCTATCGGAACCATCATCAGAAGGAACCTTCCCCAATTTCTTCTTTCCTGGAAGAAAACGATGACACATAGAACATGTATTAAAGAGTACTGCAGTGTGATCAAAATGCTGCAGCAATTAGGTCAGAAAAACCTTGTATCAGAACTTACTACTATTATAATATTACCTATATCTTTCCCAATAGAAACACCAATTTTATTTTCAGATATTTCACCACAATCTGTGATTTTTACAGGTCGGACAGGTTTTCCATCACCTGTCCCCAGTTGTTCGATTTTCCTCACAACATCCATTCCTTTTAGAACCTTTCCAAAGACAACATGTTTTCTGCCACAAGCAAAAGAAATTTCCACGATAAAGCTTTGCAAATATATAAAAACGAAAAGGTCAGGGATAATGTGTAAATAAGATATGAAAATATAAACAATTGTGCAGAAAATGCAAAGATCAGCTACCTATCAAGATGGAGCTGGGGCTTGAAGGTTATGAAGAATTGGGAACCATTGGTATTTGCACCACTATTTGCCATGGAGAGAAGACCCGGTCCATCATGCCGACATATGAAATTCTCATCTGCAAAGGAACATAAACTTTAATGGTTACTCACAAGATTAGTCCATCAAGCACACACTTATATAAATAAGGGACAGATATTTCACCAGCAAATTTCCCTCCATAGATACTTTCCCCACCAGTGCCTGCAAATCAATCAAAGGCTGTTCCTTAAAAATCTGGGCACGTGTACAAAGTCAAACAGAGAAATAAACACATCAGTTGGACAAAGGTATTTATAGACTCAAAGAACATACCATTTCCCTTAGAAAAGTCACCGCCCTGCCATGACAAGTAAAAAATAAAGTGAAATTGCATGCTCCAGATAAATGCAGTAGCCAAAAAAGAAATACATTTTACCATCTAACCAAGTACAACACCAAGAGAATAACCAGTGCAATAAGTTCAATCAACCATTGATATCCAGTACCAACTTATTCATTAATAAATCCTAAAATCTATGTTGCCATCATCTCACAAAGCAGCTCACACTAACCTAGTAGTGCTGAATTTTTCCTCATGAAACAGGTGATGAGGATATTTCTTGCATAATAGAAAATAAAACACACAAAAAAATTATATGTGACTACCATCAATTGAAGATTTGTATCATATCCTTTATAGAGTGTGTATTGTGCGACAAGACTCATACAATGGCCATATGCCACAATGTATCACACTTTAATGCTAACCTTGATTGGGAGAAAAGAAAGCAGAGGCATGGGCGTCAGCTCACTGAGCCAGTAGAGTCACTTGGTTTTGCCTCCAAGACCCAGGATTGAATCCCAATACAACTGGGATAGAAGGATTTAATGGAAGGAAAGGATACTGCTGTTATGTAGACTATTACTTATTTGGACTTTCAGTAAAACCAAAAAGGGACAGGGCAAGCTAGGTAGTGAAAGAATTGGTAAGAGGACATGGTAAATGAGTATCCTATCAAAAATTACTATGCTAAAATTAATAGCTACTGAGCACAATTAACTCTAAGCCACTTGAAATTGACAATAGAAATGAATAAAATGTCAAAAATTAACTAAGAAATCGTCCTCTTAGACAGACACAATTAACTAAGAAATAATCACAGAATAAGTAGGAAAGAACAAAAAATAATCATATTAGGCAACACCATAAGTTTGATAATTGTATGCAAAATGCAACAAAAAAGTTGTTAACATCAAATCATTTAATAGTGTCAACTTGTTAACAAAGCTAACAAATGACGTACTTGGGCCATAAATCCCTTAATTATACGATGGAAAAATGAGCCTTTATAGTGCAGAGGCTTCCCAGTTGTTTTTCCATTGCCCTTCTCACCTACAAAGTAGCAGTGAGTGGTAACATGACAATCAATCATGCTGCATATGTTGCTGCTGCAAACAAACAGTGATGATCTCAAACATATTGGATATGTTCAACATACCAGTACAGAGGGCCCGGAAATTCTCAGCTGTCTTTGGAACAACATCTGCAAAAAGCTGTCAATTCAAGATAAAATAAGTACGTCTAAGTAGTGGTTATCAGACTTCAGTTTATTCCACCAAAAGATTGAAAATATCTTGCAGAATTAAAAACAAAGAAATTGACTCTCTGAATCTGTGTTACCTCAATAACAATTCTTTCAGCAGGATCACCATTAACTGCTACATCCAAAAATACAAAAGGATTCTTTTTTTTGCTCATCTCCACTCTCTGTTAATGCTGAAGCAACACCTCGAGTCAGCATATGCACTGTTTTGCAGTTAAACTAAATACAGCATTTCTTTTGTTAAGGTACACATTATATGCAAATTACTTTAAACAGCCATCCATCAATCCCATTTACCCTATCTGCAATTTTACACATTCCTTATATTTACCATAGCCAAATAACCCACCATCATTGATCAACTTGGCCCAGTTTTTTTTTTTTTTTTCATTTTTCCCCTCTTAAGCCACTGATGGATAATAACCATAGAAATCCACACAACACCCCGCCGATTTGGAGGCATTTTACTACAAAGAAAAAAAAAATCCTCGAACACACCCTATACTTGGATCTTTAGCAACTGACTGGAGTATCTATCAGAACCACGAAAACCCTAAACCCTAATTCTTCATTTCCGGAATCAAAGCAGCACACATTACACCTTCACTTGATCCAAGAAAAATGACTTGCCACAAATGCGAAAGAGGAAATGACACAGAATTGAAAGAATGACATAAAGAAACCAAAAAAAAGACAGAACCCTAGAAGATCCTTTGAACTGGAGAATTCAAGCTGACATCGGTTCAGCTAGGCTACCTGTATTGCAGCCCCCGCGCGCGCGCGCAATCGAAAGCAAGTGAACGCAGGTTTACAGATCGAAAACGCACACGGCGGCGAGAATCGTCAAGTCTCCCAAGTGACTGAGGGTTTCTTTTATTTTCTATTGGCTTCTTCTCTCTCTCTCTTTTCTTTTTTTATGTTTTTTCCGTGGGGTGGGAAGGGTGGTGTGGGTTAGGGGGACAGAGAGCTCTAGATTGCGTCGAAGTGCTTGCCTACGGTTCAGTCTACTAAGCTGTACGCCACGTGTTAAAATGGACGTCCTCTATTGGCTCAATCAGCGGTCGAGTCTCGGATCTCATTATATTCCTCCGCATCCTATCCTAAGATCCATGTTAAGATTATTGTTAACAAAAATATAGTTATTAAAGCAGTTGTTCTACGAATTTTGTGTTAAAAAAAATAGTGTAAATTTTGAATCTTTATTTTTTTTTTAATCATTTCATTTTAGATATGTATGAGCTATACTCCCTTCCTTCTAGGTCCAATAAATAAATAAATAAATAAATACATAAAAGGAAATTTACAGAAAAAAGAAAGGAAAGCTTTTTTCTTCCTTAATGGAATTGTCAACCCACCAACCCAATGGTCGGTTGACATGGATCATAGAATACTCAGCGGCCTTAGCTTTCAATTTGGGCAAATTTCCGAGCTCTCATTTTACAAATTATTTAGAAAAAAAAAAAATTATGGATACGTTATGTTGGCAAAATTGAAGACAAGGACATAATTTTCCTTTTCTGTTTGTGTTTTTGTTCTTGTTTTCTTGTGAGTCTTGTTGAGCAAGTAATTATTTATGTAATTCTATCCTTGTTGAGTTGTGAAACCAAAACTGCCGCGTAAGATGAGAGATTGAAAAATTTGCAATGACAGTCTAGATCTCACCAGCCGCCTGTGACCTCAATGTTCTTGCAGTTCTTGCACCTAAATTTTCTACGCTTAGATTTCGTCAACTTTTCTCTCGAATTATGGGGAGTTAAAATTGAGAGGATTACAGGTAAAATTCAGAAGCAACGATAATGTAATGCCTTTCGAATATCAATTTTTGAACACGAACAAGCTCTTCCAAAATCACAGGGGGGAGGGGGGAGGGGG
Source organism: Ceriops zippeliana (assembly GCA_037897445.1). Lineage (NCBI taxonomy): Eukaryota > Viridiplantae > Streptophyta > Magnoliopsida > Malpighiales > Rhizophoraceae > Ceriops > Ceriops zippeliana. The sequence goes on from JBAPLH010000129.1 coordinate 2,089,082, forward strand.
GAGAGGTGAAAGTCGTGGCCTTGTAGACCATAAAATATTCAGTGCCAAGGCCAGGCAAAAATGAGCCATTGAAATTCCACCCCCATTCAAACGTTGGTTGAAGACTCGCTTTCCTGAAAATTTCCATAATTTTGAATGGAATTCTTCGCCCGAGCGTGTTTTTGACTCTGTCGTGAAGTTTCATGGTCCCCATTATATAATTCCTCGAGTGAGACGCCTAATTGGCATCCCAAACCTCAAGTTCAATCTCATTTATCCTTCCTTCTAACCCTTTGATTCTTCCGCAGGCATCCCAAACATCATAGTGCAGCTGAGTTAATAATATCATGGCAGGTTCTCTGACGGAAGACCAAGTTGCCGAGTTCCGAGAGGCCTTTTCCTTAATCTTCAAGGACGCCAATGGTCTGTTCCTCTTCTTTTGATTCCTTTATTCCATCACCTCAATAAGTGACAGTCCGGTTATATATATATATATATATATATATATATATATATATATATATATAGAGAGAGAGAGAGAGAGAGAGAGAGAGAGAGAGAGAGAGAGAGAGAACTCTGCTTGATCTCTGTTTCTTACCATTTCTTTACTTCTAACTCATTGTTAAACATGTGGCTTTCGAGCCATATATAAAGCAAGTTCGAGTCACAAATGATGTCACCCCCTGCTGTTTGGCTGGATATCTTTGCGTAGCTCAGGAGCCTTTTTACTAAATCTATTTGCTGTGAGTTTTAAGTCACGCATGCTATCGCCTGTAGGTCTTGTCACAATGGAAGAATTGGTGACGGTAATCCAATCAATGAATGGGAATCCCGCGAAAGAAGATGTTCGAAACATGATGAGTGAAATTGCCGCTGATGAGAAGGGGACAATAGACTTCGAAGAGTTCTTAAACATTATGGGAAGAAAACTGAAGGTAACAATGGAAACAAATAGTCATTTTTGTGTTTTGAGTTTTGTTTCCCCATCTAGCACTGAGAGTCTTGAGTTCGAATGCCAAAGCTAATGACAAAAAGAAGACAAATGATGCAAGTTAATTCAACTGTTACGAAGGGATCATCCATACGCAGTCTCTTTCAAGTCAGGGTTGAAGGGCACCTAACTCTTGTGATTGCAGGAAAACGTTGCGGAGGAGTTAAAAGAAGCTTTCAAAGTATTTGACAGGGACCAAGATGGATATATATCGGCCAATGAAGTGAGTATTGAATTAATTTGGTGTTGTTGAAATATTCTCGGCATTATTATGCAGTTTTTTTTTTTTTAAAGTTCAAAAACCGGATCTCTGCCGAAGAACCTGCATGTACGCGTCACTAAAACATTGCCTGATTTAGAGACACATTTTGTCCTGCAGCTAAGACAAGTGATGATCAATCTGGGAGAGAGATTGACCGAAGAAGAAGCTGAACAAATGATAAGGGAGGCCGATTTCGACGGTGACGGTCTAGTTAGTTACGAAGAATTTTCAAAGATGATGATGGCCTACTGATCCTTTGCGGAACAGTGCGAAGGAAAACCATAGACACGGACATATACGCAATACCCCATTTGCTATGGCCCCAGCTAGGATGCTGCTCTTGCAGTGTGCCATGATCTTTGGATGTTAATTTTAACAACCAGAAGAGACAAAGCTGGAGCATAGACCATATTCTAGATTACAGATGGAAATAAGTCTTGAAATTGTATCCATGCTCATGCTTCTCTACGGGGGAACGAGCCCTCTGTGTACATATGCTACATAAAATTTAGTTCGCAAACCACAAATAATCCTCAATCATAGTAACATTTTCCCTATTCCATTGTTCTGCTGACTTGCAAATCGCCAACGCTTATACATGAAACACTGGAAAAAACACATATCGGTAACCGTTGTCCAGAGAAGACATTGGCATCGAACATGAAAAATTACCACAGGCTGTTGCCTGTCGGGTCAGGGGAGATATATAGGAATGGCAGGAGTTGGACAAAGGCGAGGAGAGTCATCCCGATCTTCGTTCTTGACTCCAAACCCATCGTCACCCCCGTCTCCAATGGGGGAGGAAGTTTGGAATCATGTCTTCGTCTCCGACAGGGATGGGATCCCCTCGATCCCAACACAAAAAAAAAAAAAAAAGGGTAATGCCAGCTAAAAGTCAGCTATTTTTGACCTCCATGGGAAAGGCTTTGATAATTTCCTATAAAAAGTAACAATCCCTTCCCCAATTTCCCGTAAGATTTGCGTTTGAAGCTCCGATACAGAAGTGTGTGTTTGCTTCACTCAGACAACAAAAGCATCGCTGACATTAAGAATGACAATAAACAAAATATCAAGAGTACCCAATTACTGGTAAATAATATAGTTAGACATTATGGACATTAGGAACGCAATAAATGCACAAGCTATTGATTGAGATTAAAAAAAAACAAAGAAACAAAACAAAGAGAAGAGGTACACAGAAACCTGTGGACATAAAAACTCTCCCTTCACTCAAACGGATGTGGCCTGAACTCAGGAAATGGAGAGAGAATAAATAAACAAACAGAGAGATTACAACCAAAAGGGCAGGAAACATTGGCACCAATTTCCATAGTCCCGTCGAGATCCAGTTAATAAAAAAATAAAAATAAAAAGAGAAAATAATAGCAGTCGCTATGTTGGGTTCGGTAAAGTTCAGGATAAACGAAATTATTATAAGAATATTATATTAATTGTTTATTTAAGAATAGTAAATTGACAAAAAGGAGCAAACTGGGGTCGGATACTTTTAATCTCTCTCTCCCCTCATTTTTGTTAAAAGAAAATTCGGAAATGGGCGATCTCTTCTGTGACGTTTTGAATGTTTTTGAATGTTATATTAAAATTAACTTCACGTTATATTAAAATGTTTTTGAATTATATTTTATTTTTTTAAATCTATGTATGGCATTAATTAATTAATTAATAATATAGTAATAAAAAATACAAATATAAGTAATTTTTATGTGGTAAAATTAATTAATATAATTGATAAAAATTTAAAAAAATTAAAATAAATATAACTTAAAATTCTTTGGAGCTCGACGCCGTTTGACAGGACTAGAAGATCCTGGGTAAAACTGCCATCCCTACGAATATTACCGAACGATGGCACAACAACACGCACCTGAGGCAGGGTGAAAAGTCAAACGATCGTCCCACACTCAGAAAGCCCAATTGGGCCACCAGGTTTCCCTGAGTCTTGCGCCTCTGAGCCCACTTAATGCACAAAACTGCCTCGTACCGAACCAAACATCAATCAATCATGGAACCCTCCATTCTGCAAAACCTCGACGACTACTCGGCCACCTCCACCACCATCAAATTCGACCGCCCAATCCCCCTCCTCCGGGGCCCCACACTCGCCGTTCCGCCCGATGACCCGTCCTCCGGCGCCTACGTCCTCGCTTTCAAGAACCCCGACTCCTGGGCTGCCGCATACAAGGCTTGCGAGTCCAAAATCATTCAGCAGTGCGAAGGCGGTGCCAGGATCGGGTGCGCCATGGCCGCATCCGACAAGTGCAAGCCGCCTTGGTGGCGCAATCTGATTGGAGGGAAGAACCTGGGGGCCGACTTGAAGGACAGAGAGGCTTGCGAGGAGCGGGAGATGGAGGGCTGTATGGCGGCAGCGAAGGAAAAGTGCGTTGTCTTCGCCAAGGACAAGTGCTGGAGGCCGTTTAGCGACGCCAGAATTGCAGCGGTGAGGCAGCGGGCTGTTGAGAAGTTAGTTTGCTTCCACGCCGGAGAGGAGTAGTAGTAGCAGTAGTACGTGGATCGCGTTGATGGGACTTGATGACTGCGGATTTGGTTTCACCAATTACAGGGCTAGTGAGTTGCTGGCCCGTGACCCTAAATACAAATGGTTTTTTAAGCGAAGCTAATTGAGTAGTAAAAATTGAATCTTTATTTGATAGCAGGAATGTAGAGCTTTTTCGGCTAACCCCCGCTTATCTACACGCAAATTGCCTTGGTGGGTTTTCTGCATTTTCCTTCATTTGAGTTGTAAGATACAACAAGAGATCACTGATGGCAGCAGTGTGTATTCCAGTTTTTATTTTCGATATGGTCTTTGTTATCAAAATGCAGTATCAGATGATGCAATTGCAAGTCTCGCAAGAAACCAAACATAGATTCTCTGGGTTAAAAGGCTTTTGCCATCCTTGTTTTATTCCTTTCTTAGAGAGAGACCTGAACATCTCCCGGTAGTAGGCTGGTTAAAGGCATCTAGCAAGAACTTAAATTTGAGAGTCCACCCTGGATACAAGTACCTCACTGCGAAGGCCATTTATCCCCGCTTGCTGGCTACCGGGTCTCCCATGTTTGTCCACACAGCACACCGTATTGCCTAAGTTTGAGGTTTCAAAGACCTTGTATTTATCCTCCCAGAGAAGTCCTGTGTTTTTACATAATGCACTGGAGATAATAAGCTGTAGTTACTTCACGAAAGAACAATTTTTTTTTTTTGTTTGACAACCATGGCGACGGTAAATGGTGGTGGTAATATGCATCATGAATTTTCATAAATAGACGAAGAGTCTTTGAAAAATCACCAACACTTGGAACTTCATCTTAGAAATTAAATAATGGCTACGAGCCTATAACCTAATTTCTTCAAATTGATACAAAAATTAAATTCAAATTTTGAATAGGGGGGGGTTAACTCCGGTGATTTGACATAAACAAAATGGAACTGAACTTAAAAAAAAAAAAAAAAAGAACAAAGAAATCAAATAATCGGTCGGACGGACAACTACACAAAATTTGAGTTAACAAACCTGGTAAGCGTCATCACTTCAACAAGTGGGAAAAAGAGAAGTATTTGTGAGCCAGCAAGAGGTGAAGCTACCGCATGATCTGATCGTTCCTTAGGATAAATAGCGAGACAGCAATAATAATGTTAAAAACAAATAACTAAGGAAGTCTAGATCACGCTGGCAGCTTCAACTGTTGGTGGCGCACGACCGATCGGTTCGATCAAATTTCCTGTAGCTGTAGTTGGCAGAGGGGGGGGGGGAGGGCGGGGGCTGATGACGCAGAAGCAGAAGGGGAGGAAAAGAGAGACAGTTATAAATAGGCACAGCGGGGCTTTGTGGGGGTGGGTGGGGGGGCGGGGGGATATTGTCTCGTGTCTTTCTTGGTGGTGCTAGTTTTGGAGTGATCCGGTGGGGAAGGGGGGGCGTTACTCAAATTTGTGCGTTACAAAATAAACTTAAAAAAAAAAAAAAGGCATTCAGATGATAATTGTGATCTATATAGGAACAAAAACACAGATGGCAGTGGTCCAAAGCAAAGACAGCATGAATATTATGATGCCCACGCCACCACCATGCAGACAAAGATAGCGAGTTCTTCTAGATTTCTTCCTATCGTCGTCTTCCCACCCCTTTATCAATTTTTTTTTTTTTAATTATCCCTCTCTCTCTCTCTCTCTCTCTCTCTCTCTCGACATGTCTATGTTTTTTTTTTTTTTTGGTCCTTCGTCAGCCTCAAATAAAAAAAAAAAAAAAAGAGAGCTAATGCTAATGCATATCACACGACAAGCAGCTCGTTGGGGGAGGGACCCCATTTTCAAAATTCATGGCCTTGGCCTTGTACAAAGAGAGTATTCCTCCTTCCCTTCCCTTCCTCACAAGTATTTATCATTATCTCCGGGGGAAGATGGCAGCAGCACATAAAGTTTATTTTACAGATGTGAGAGAGAGAGAGAGAGAGAGAAGCATACACGCTCATTTTTAACATTACATTTCGGGCGACAACTGTCATAACTGCCCATCATTTTCGAGGACACTGTTGCTGTGAGATTAAGCAACTTTTTTTTTTTTTTTTACAATCGAAGAAAAGGGCAAGTTACAAAAAAAAAAACAAAATGAAAAAACATTATGTCAGTACGTATAAAAATCCGAGTGTCCCCAAAAAAAAAAAAAAAAGGTTGAAGAGCGCACATGTAATATAAAAGAAACCATTTTGGCTTGAACGAGGTTTGCCGTAACCCGTGATTAACTATATATATATATATATATATATATATATATATATATATATATATATATATTTTTTTTTTTTCCTTCCCCGGAGGAGTTAAAGGACTGTTGAGTGGAAAAGCCATGGCGCTGCTGCAGAGTAATTTTTTTTTTTTTTAAATAAAGGTGATTGGCACCATAATCTAATAATTCATAATTCAGACTGGGGCCTCCATTTATTCGAAGAGCTTCGGTACAGACATAGAGAATGGACACAAGTACAAAGAATAAAAATTTACTTCAAAACAAAGAATCAATCTTATTTTAAATATTTTTTATTTTATTTGGAATTTATTTGGTGTCCAAAATGGTGCGGTGTTTAATACACAATACAATTCAAGATCTACCAAATTCTTAACCGAAAAAACAAAAAAAACCCCAAAATCGAAAGTTCCCCACATTTTAAGGAGGTGGCTTGGGATCAATCCCGAATCCCCAACGACCCACCAATTCCCATAATGAGTTCAACGCTATCTCCAATAATTCATCGCAAATTTTGTAGGCCTCCGGTTGGATGGGATGGCTCGAATACTTCTTGCAGTACAAGTCCGATTCCAACAATGATTGCAGAGCTTTTTTTTTTTGTGAGCTTTCTTTTTTTTTCATTCCTAATTTGCTAATATACAATTTTTTAGAAGTTGCTATTGACATACCCACGGAGCCATATTGATGAGAACCATATAAGTGATGAATGGAAGGTTTCAAGAGAGGTCTATTGTACATTTTAAAAAGTGGATTAACACAAATTAGAGCAAGAAGATTAAAGAAATACTAAATGAACTAATTCAGGACATTCAGACTAAATAAGTTTCAAATGGTATAAATTTAAGTTGTACAAAAATTTTAGGTCTAATTAATATAATTAGAATACTTAAATAGCATTTCCTCTTAAATAAGAGTTTATTGTTTATCCTCAATAAGAGTTTATTATCTATTCTAAATAGAAATTTATTGCTTATGTTAGAATTTGTCTATATTTAGGAATTCCTCCAAAATAAAGATTTTTCATAAGTAAGAATTGACATCTCTTTAGGATTGCTATCTTGTATGCTATGGAAAAAGGTAGACAACTTTGAGTGAAATAAAAAATAAGAATTTTTCCTCTCGGTTCTTTTAAGGATTAAGGAACTTATCAAGAGATATTTTTTCTTATGACGTTCCAATCGACTTATCACTCCCAATTCCTTTCTTTTTTGGAGTGTGGGGTCTATATCCTTCTTAAATGCTCTAGGTTAAGGAGACAAAAGAGCTTCAAAGGTAGGTTGAGGAGCTTATGTCCAAAGGATATGTGAGGGAAAGCATGAGTCCATGTACTGTTCCTATCCTACTTATACTAAAAAAAGATGAGATTTGGAAGATGTGTGTTGATTGTTGAGCAATCAACAAAATCACTGTAAAGTATCTTCACCCCATACCTAGATTAGATGACATGTTAGATGAATTGCATGATTCATGTGCCTTTTCTAAGATTGATTTTAAAAGTGGATATCATCAGATTAGGATGAGAGTGGGAGATAAGTGGAAAACAACTAAGTATGAGTTATATAAGTGGCTAGTTATGCCATTTGGTCTCACTAATGCACCAAGTACATTTATGTGACTAATGAATCATGTTTTACGTGCATTTACTGGTAAATTTGTAGTTGTGTATTTTGATGATATCTTAGTTTATAGTAAAACCCTAGAAGATCATCTTGATCATTTACATTCTGTTGTAAGTGTTTTATGTTCTAAGAAATTGTATGCTAACTTACATAAATGTTCCTTTTGTACTGATCAAATCATATTTCTTGGCTATATTGTCGGTGCTAAAGGTGTTAAGGTTGACGAGGAAAAAGTTAAAGCAATTCGTGATTGGTCTACACTTAAGTCAACTAGTGACGTGCGTAACTTTCATGGTCTAACTAATTTTTATAGACGCTTTGTTAAAAACTTTAGCACTATTGTCGTACCACTCACTGAGCTTATCAAAAATAACATGAGTTTTAGATGGAGTAGTAACTAAGACAAGGCTTTTAATTGCTTCAAGGAAAAATTAAGTTTTGCACCTTTACTTGCTTTACCTAACTTTGCAAAAGATTGAGTGTGATGCTTTACGTATTGGCTTTAGAGCTGTTTTGATGCAGGAAAGGTGCTCAATTGCTTACTTTAGTGAAAAGCTAAGTGGAACAAGCCTTAAATTATCCTACTTATAATAAAAAGATGTATGTATTGGTACGACTTTTGGAGACATGACAACACTACCTTTAGCCTAAAGAGTTTGTCATCCATACTAACCATGAATCTTTGAAGCACTTGAAGAGACAAGGAAAATTGGACAAAAGACATGCCAAGTGGGTTGAATTCATTAAAACCTTTCCCTACATCATCCAATATAAAAAAGGTAAGGAAAATATGATAGCTGATGCATTATCTCGCAGGTATGCTCTTATCTCTACACTTACTACAAACTTATTAAGATTCGAACACATTAAGGATTTATATATGAATGATCCTGACTTTGCTAATGTGTATAGAGCATATGAGGCATTACCCTTTGAGAAGTTTTATAGGTATAAGGGTTTCTTATTTAGGAAAAATCGTTTATGCATGCCTATGAGTTCTTTGAGGGAGTTGGTTGTAAGAGAAGCTCATGAAGGTGGTCTGATGGGTCATTTCGGAGTTAACTAGATGTCCTAAATGAACTTTTTTTTTAGCCACGAATGAAACAAGATATTGAGAAGATATATGGGAAATGCATAACATGCAAACAAGCTAAATCTAGAGTTTTACCTCATGGCTTATATACCCCTCTACCCATACCTAACTATCCCTGAGTTGATTTATTTATAAACTTTGTACTAGGATTGTCATGAACAAAAAGGGATAGGGATTTTGTATATGTTGTTGTTGATAAATTTTCAAAGATGGTACACTTAATCCTATGTCATAAAAATGATGATGCAAACAATATGGCTGACTTATTCTTTAGAGAAGTACGTTTGTATGACATGCCATGAAGTATTGTTTCAGATTGGGATACAAAGTTCTTAAGCTACTTCTGGAAGACTTTGTGGGGTAAGTTAGGTACTAAGTTATTGTTTTCAACTACTTGTTATCCACAAACTGATGGACAGATTAAGGTAGTTAATCGAACTCTTTCTACTCTTTTGCGTGCTATTATTCGAACAAATTTGAAAACATGGGAAGAGTGTTTACTACATATTGAGTTTGCGTATAATAAGAGTATTTATTCTACTACTAGTTACTTTCTATTTGAAATCGTATATGGTTTTAAACTATTGATTCCTTTAGATTTGGTACCTTTACTATTCAATGAGTATGCCAGCATGGTGAATGCAAGGCTGACATGATAAAAAAAATTACATGAAAAGGTTTGAAAAATGAACTAAGCAACACGCATCCTATGTTAACAAGGGACGAAATAAGTTAGTGTTTGAACATTGTGATTGGGTTTGAGTGCATATGTGTAAGAAATGGTTCCAGGTCAGAGGCATTCGAAGTTACAACCTATAGGAGATAGTTCCTTTCAAGTTATAAACCGAATTAATGACAATGCTTATAAGTTGGACCTTCCTGGTAAGTATAATGTGAGTGCAACATTTAACGTTTCTAACCTTTCCCTTTTTGATGTAGGTGATGATTCAGGGACAAATCCTTTTGAAGAGTGGGGGAATGATAAAAACCATAGAGATGATGGGTGGAAGGCTTCCATTGCACATTCCAGAAGGCCCAATGACACAAGCTAGAGTTAAAAAGATTAAAGAATCATTAAATGGACTACTTTAGGATATTCACGCCAACCAAGCTTTAAATGGTGCAAATTCAAGTTGGACAAAGAATTTAGACCTAATTAATATAATTAAAATACTTAAATATGTCAGAATAAGTAATAACATTCCCTTCTAAAGTTTATTGTTTATCCTAAATAAGAGTTTATTGTCTATCCTAAATAGGAGTTTATTATCTATGTTGGAATTTGTCCATATTTAGGAATTCCTCCAAAATAAGGATTTTTCCTAAGTAGGAATTTACGTCTCTTTAAAATTATTATTTTAACCTATAAATAGGCACTTCTTGTATGCTATGGGAAAAAAAGGCAGATAACTTATCACTTGCAATTCTTTTTTTTTCTAGAGTGTGACATCCATATTCTTTTTAAATACTCTAGGTTTGTGTTTTTTTGAGGGTAGGTATAAGATTTGTAATATTAAATTCTGGATTAACTTTTCTAGTTATTCTTTAATTCTTTGTATGTATTGGTTTCTAAGTCACGTCTTTTTTAGATTTTTTTACATCACATATCTCTTAGAGGGGGAAATTGCATCCGTTACCATTTGCATAGAAAAGCATCATCGTACATTGTTGTATTGCGTAGTCTACCCAAAAATTTTCCCTTTAATAAAAAAAAGAAAAAGTTGCACGGATATTACAGTTGTCCGTGAACCAACCTCCAAAAAAAAAAATTATCTGTCAACCTTCTCATGATTACTTAATTTCAAATATTAATGAAATTAAAATTTATTATTTAATATTTAAATATAAATAATAATAATAAAAAGACTCCTATCTGAACCATACGAAAAAAAGAGACTAGGAGGGGCTAAAATTTCCTACTTCAGTATAATACCCCAAAATCGTGTTTTTTTTTGCATGTAAATGGATGATTGACATGTCCAAACTTTTTAAATAAAGAGAAACACTTGTTGGTTGGCCTCACATGTCACGGCCAACTTTTTAATAGTGCACAGCAGGGAATTCTTTTTTTTTTTCATTTTTTTCTTGGTAACGTAGATTGTTCACATGGTCTAGGTACTTCCTACACAATAGTAGCTTCTTCCTTTGCAGGCCCTGTGACCGGTCTGGTATTCCTCGGTTTGTCTGAAAATGCCCATGGTGTACTCGTCTCCTATAGCACATGGAACTACATTTTGTAAACCCCCAGATATTCTTATGCGAAACTTTGATATGGAAATTTCTAAACAGAGTATTACAAGCGATCGTAACACGATTACGGAGTCCAAGGTCCACGGAAGCAAATCACCCAGAGGTCCATTGAAATTGTCACATAATGTCCCACAGTCCACGGAAGCTAATCTCTGTCAGGGCGGAGAAATCCTTCTGGAATTTGGACTATGGCCTGCAGAATGAATGTATGGCAATCACGACAAATAGTAGAGTTTCCAGCCAACCCGATTTTTTCTTGATGGCAAGATTTAAAGTTGATAAACAATGTTCCTCGAGGAACAAATTATAACTACACGGAATATTGACATTAGCCAGAAGAATTGTACATACCTGACTGAAACTATACTCCTTTGCCTTACTGTCGGGTAAGCCTGTTGCTAGAAGGAACCATTTTCAGCAGCCTTCTCCCTGGCCCGGCATCTTAACTTGGAGAGGATGCTTCGATTGAAGTAAAACGTAGGTTGTCCAATAATGCGTTTCCCCATCCCCAGAAGCCAAATACAACCCTTAGCTCTGTTTGTTGGGAATCTGTCTCTGTAGACTCCCACGGTAGCCTTATTACAATAGATTCTCCCATAACTTGCACAGCGATTCCAATAGAATTAACCCAAAGAGAGCTTGCAAGGCCAAAGTCTAGGATACAAATGTTTATAATCACCAGAAGTTCCCACAAGAACAGGTGCCACCTTCAAAATGATGGAATCTGCTCGCATCCCTTACAACTAGTTTCCTATCCAAGAGTTTAGAAACTAACCCACAGAAAGTATGGCAGTCACCACAAATTCGAATGTTCTTTGTGATTCTAATTGGGGTTCCCTCAGGTGTGGCCATTAAACCATATGCAATGGCTAGTCTTTCACTGTGCCCATAAAGTATCTGAACCTTTTCTTCTCCCCCTACATTGTGCAGAACATATTTGGTTTGAGGCACATAACCACCTTGCCTATTCAACTTGTCAATAATTTGGTTTAACTTTTGGTAAATCTTATGAGATTCTGGGTGAGATTTGTCTCTGGCGAGAAATGTGTGTACCTTGTTCCCCACCTCAATCCAACTACATCCAGGGTTTTTCTTTAAACCACTTCCCTTCATTTTCAATCTTACTTCTTCTACATCTCTCCATCTATCACGGGCAGCAAAATTATTGGATACAAGCACATAATTTCCTGGATTCTTTGGGTCCAATTCTAAGAGCCTCTGTGCTGCAATTTCACCCAGTTCTCTGTTTGAATAGATTTGGCAAGCCCCAAGGAGTGCACACCAAACTTCAGCAGAAGGTTTGATTGGCATGCTTTTTGCAAATTTGTATGCCTCTTCTAAGTGATTCGCACGTCCAAGAAGATCAACCACACATGCATAATGTTCTGGCCATGGCTCCAGTTGGTATTCAGATTTCATGATTTGAAGAAATCTTTTACCTTCATGTGCCAATCCTGCATGACTACATGAATAAAGAAGCGCCAAGAAGGTAATATGATCAGGAGCTAGATTTTGATTCTCCATTTCGCTGAATAAATCAATGGCTACTTTGCCATGCCCATGCATTCCATATGCATTAATCATAGTTGTCCACAGAAGTAGGTTTCTATTTTTGGTACTGGTGAAAACCCTGTAAGCATTCTCTAGACTTCCACAATGGGCATACATATCCACAAGGGCGTTTGATATAGATCCTTCCAGCACCATACAATTACGAACAATGAAACCATGAATTTCTTTGCCTTTATTCAAGGTAGAGAGACTAGCAGCAGCAGAGAGTGTGCTTACTAGAGTTATGGAATCAGGTTCAACTCCTTCGTGTATCATTGAGCGAAAAACTTCAAGAGCTTCATTTGACAAACCATTATGGGCATAAGATGATAGCATGCTTGTCCAAGAGACAACATCTTTGCATTCAATTGACTCAAACACTCTAGCTGCATAATCAATGTTACCACACTCCCCATATGCATCTACAATTGTGTTTTGCAGTATCAGGTCAGAAAGACCTTGCCTTTTAGTGTAGCCATGAACTTCTTTTATCAGTTGCATGCATTTCAATCCACTGCAAGCCAATAAGATGCTTCCTATCACCATCGCATCCATACACATATCTTCAATCTGTACTTGCCTTGACAATTCCAGGGCCTCTGCAAGGAAATCATTTTGAGCAAAGCCAGCTATAATAGTTGTCCAAGAAATGGAATATCAGGCATCTTAGCAAAAGCACGACCTGCATAACTCATGCAACAACACTTGACATACATATCTACAAGTGAATTCCCGACTTGCATATTAAAATCAAGCCCATTCTTAATAGCATAAGCATGAATTTCCTTTCCGTTCAACAAGTTACCCAGTCTCCCAGATGCCAAAATGATGCTTATTGTAGAAACTTGGTCAGGCTTTAGACGCGCGTCCTCCATGTCGCAGAAAAGCTGCAAAGTTTCCTTGTACAAACCATTTTGAAGGAAACCTGTGAGCATGGAATTCCATGTGACGTGATCCTTCTCAGCTAACTTACTAAAAATTTCTGTAGCCTCACGCATCTTGCCAAAATTCACATACATAGTTATCAAGGCATTGGCCACATATACATCCAGATATTGGCTTGATCTCAATATAGCAGCATGAATTTCCATTCCCAGTTTCCAAAAAGTAGTATCCTTGCAAGCTTGAAGGACGGCAACAAAAGTGTATGTGTTTGCAGCAACACCAGCCTGTTGCATTTCTCGGAACAACCCCAATGCCTCTTCACACTGGCCATTTACAACATAAGCAGAAACCACAGAATTCCACGACACAACATCACTCTTTTCATTGATTCTGTCAAATAGTTTTCTTGCTCCGTCAAGATCATTGCACTTTGCGTACATGGCAACAAGAGAGTTAGCAACAAACACTACAGAATCATATCCACATTTGATGGCTAGACCATGAATTTCAGCCCCATAAAGAAGGTCTTGGACTGCACCACAAGCTTTAAGCACGCAAGGAAAAGTGCAAGAATCAGGACGAATACCCAAAACCCGCATCTCCCTGTACATTTCAAGAGCTCGCAAAGGTTCTCCGTTAGAAGCATAAGCGCCCATCATAGAATTCCAGGAGAAAATTGATCTCTCACGCATTTCATCGAACAACACCTCCGCGTCCGAAGTAGACCCACATTTCCCGTACATTAAAACCAATTTAGTGTCCAAGAACGAAGAACTGCGTCCCCCGTTGTTTAACCATGTGGGCATGAATTTGTTGGCCCTGTAAAAGTGCTTTCTTACTCGCGCAAAGCTCAAGCAGTGTTGCATAAACCTCATCATTGTTAAATTGAAGGCAATTACTGCGGTTGTTAAAGAAAGCAGTAAACGAGCGAAAAGCCTCTTGCAGGCTTCCTTCCTTGCAGAATTCTTTAAGAGGAGGGATCTTGATGGGGCCTTGGGAGAACTTTATGATTTTGTGAGATTGGTTCCTTAAATAGGTTGTGTTTGACATAAAGAAGGGTTGAGTAAATGTTGGGGCACTGAAGTAACACGACGAAGTGGACGCCGGCATTGAATTGAAAGTGGCGGCCCAGCCGAAGAACGTGAACGTTAACGCATGGTTAGCCTATCTGGTGGACTTGCAAAATTTTCAGTTTTCGATTCCTTCCGTACTTAAATATCGCATTCGCGTGTCTATAAACGTGCATAATTAAACCAAATCATAATAGGCTCCGGGTGCCCTTCTATATACCATGCAAAAAGATTTTTGGCACCAATAAATACAATGTAATTTGACGGTTCCTACTCCTATAGCCGGATGACTTCCGTGCAATGCCCCTTCCCTCTCGCAATTCTCTTCTATACAACTCCATTACAGACCGTTAGTCACTGAATCTATGTACATGGAATAAAGCCTGTTGAAACTCGTGAAAAAACCCAAGAAGTCCTCAATCAAGCACCCAAAATACAAGAAGCCTGTCTGGCATTTCGCTGCTGTGTCTTCTCAAACCAGAACCTCAGGCTGCCAGGATATGAACCGTGTTACTCGTCCTCACACTCATCTCATGTTCTTGCTCACCAGGCATTCACTATTCACCCGATTAGAAGAGATTTTCATCTTTTCTCGTCCTTCTTGCTGCACCATTTCAATCCCGGGCCAGCCCTGTGCCCTTTTGTCCATTTGTAATGTTATTGTGAACTCGCATCGTAATTTGCAGTCCATGCTTTCATCACCAAGGACAGACTGACAAAACCCGCAAAAGGATTTTGAAGAAGAAAAAACAAACACACAAAAAAACATATGTATCCCATCCTCACCCCTGATTAAACGAAGTCCTCAAGCTCTCATCAGGTAGAGTCCAAGAGAGCAAATGCCCACTGGAATCCCCCGTCAGGAACTGCTTCAGGTAGCTGCTGACATAGAGGGCAGTAACTGGATGCTTATGAAATTTCAGTATCTTGTGGAGAACCAACCTGTACTCTGGTACCTTGGCACCTAAATTTAGCCCCCCTTTCAAATTGCTGGTTGATTGACTGAGAGCACTTTCTTGGGTGGACCAGTGAACCATTTGCCACACCTTAACAGCCCCACTCTGGTGACCTGTCACATACCAATTTGTGTCCAGCCAATCCGAAGATGTACAACTAGTCACTGAGAGTATGGAATCAGATGGCAATTGCGATGTGCTAATCACTGCAAGGCAGTCCCCATTGATGCTCCATATAGCTAGCAGAATACCAGCAGCTGTCACAATCTCCCCTGTCAAGTCATTCACGTAAATTGCTGAAACTGGTACTGGAAACTCTGGCAGCTGCCTCACAAAAGACAAGGAGCTGAGGTCCCACATTATAACTGTGCAGTCATCAGATCCACTCACAATCAGCATGTATGGCTGGCTAACATGGAGGCAAGTGATTTTGGCTGTGTGACCGCAGAGAGCCTTCTCAAACTGCAGGTGTCGTAAAACACGTGAGCCATCATTGCTGATTCTCCAAACACAAAGCAACCCATCATCAGCTCCTGTGACCAAAATTTGACCATCATGGCTTACACCAGTACACTGAATCTGATTTCCCTCGTGAAGATTCTCATGGGTTGATAAAGTCTGTCTTGATCATAGCTCATAAATCTCAAACTATGATCTGGGAATCCCCATGCAACATACTTGGTATATGTTCTAGGTTTAAGCAGATTGTTCATCCCTGCCACAAGAATTTTCTCATTGATAGAGACAATTTGAGTTACAGCAGAAGTGCACTTGCGTATTTCATGTGGAACAAGGGATGAGTGCTTGAGTGGATGAGGTGGCAGCCTTCTGTCAGAACGCCTTTTGCCATGAGGTTTGAGGAATAGTTGCTTGGGTGTTTGACCAAAGTGATTGATTTGTGCTAAAATGGATGCTTTCATTGCAGGATCTGTAACCGAGT
This sequence comes from Ceriops zippeliana, assembly GCA_037897445.1. Taxonomy (NCBI): domain Eukaryota; kingdom Viridiplantae; phylum Streptophyta; class Magnoliopsida; order Malpighiales; family Rhizophoraceae; genus Ceriops; species Ceriops zippeliana. The sequence goes on from JBAPLH010000129.1 coordinate 2,105,441, forward strand.
CTATATCCACACTTCCCTCATATGTGTAGTGATAGAAAACATTTACAGCTTCTTCAGCCGCCTGTCAATAATCCAAAGAATAGTAATATTTAACCAAGGAATATGAATAAGAGGAGATAAAATGGTGGCATGACATGTTCCAGTCAATTTTATACTTCACAGAAGTTAAAACGATTTTCATTTTTTCTCCCTTTTGCATTTTTTCCACAGAAACAAGCAAATACAGAGTTCATAATCATATAGCAAGGAGCTAGATGGAGACCTAGAAGCAAATCAAGGGCAATGACAAACCAGCAAATATCAATAAAAGAAACTTTTATCAGACAAAAAAAAAAAGTCGAATGACCAATTCCAGATGTGATACTCAAACTGATAACTTCAAAAAGTTGTGTTCGTTAGCTATAATAAAAGAACAAAATTAAAAGGTAAATCACATAATAGGGCTGGGAATGGGTGGACGTTGAAAACTTTAAAGAAAAATCTCTTTCCTTTTAAATCATTAGCAATTTAGTTTTATGCCAGACAATCATTAAGCGTAACAGTGCAATATTCCTCAGAGAGACTTGTAAGCACAGGGGAATGAACTTCGAAACATAAGACATTAGAAACTTGGCAGGAAGAATATATTGAGCAGAAAGGTTTGCTCCAACAATACAAGGAAGTTTGTATGCACTTACTCTTGAAAGAGGATGAATTGGTTTGGAAAACTGAAAAATTACGCTCATGTAAAACACAATGAAAACCTTGGGTCAAAACACAAACAATAAATCTCCCAAGGGAAAAGTCTCCAAGGATAAAATGTGATCAACCTAAAAATGAAATTGAGCTTGCTGATGCTTAGAGATATGGTTAAAATATCTTGACACACCTTTCCCCTCTGTTTATATCCAAATATGAGATCTATCCAGTGATGCAGATTTTCTGAGACATAATCAGATTCCAGTGCTTCCCTGTGCCTTCTAATGAACTCTCTAGCACTGCCTTTGGCCCATGGAGGTAAGATTACATCACCAACCTGTGGTTAAACAGGTAAACCTCAGATATTAACATATTTATGCTAAAAACAGGGAAAATAGTTGACAATAAATTCTTTTGTATCAGCAACTGATAACAAAAATATCAATTGTAAGAAGAAATTTTGCTGACTTGGATGCTCAAACTGACCTTCTCTCCTGACTGTTTCTCCCCCAAGTCAAGATTGAACCTATTTTCCAGGAACTCCGGCATGTAGAAGAATTCTGGAATCAATTCCTTCACATCAGACGTATTGCCCTTCCCTGCTGCACTCAACCAAGTATCTCTAATACTATTGAATAGACGATCAGCATGATCAAACTGACCACCCTGCAGCTTCTGATTCTCTGCACTAAATGGTGGCAGGCGTAGAAGATAGAAGAGGACGATTCCAGCACTAGAATAATGAGAACCATAATGAAATTTTGGAACTTCTGGATCATCCCAGCTCTCGTACCTGAAAATAGTGAGGAAATTGGAAAAGACAAAGAATGACTACATAAGGACCAGGCAAAATGTTCAAAAGACTAACCTTTTCTTAAATTCCTCTTCTCCCTCAGCTGTTTGACAACCCATTGGTTTCTCAAGCTTACGGAAAGTTTTAGAATCAGTCAAATCAAGATTCTCACTCTCATAATCTGCGAGAACCCAAGGAAACACTGGGTATTGGGTGAGATCACTGTATCCACGACCAGCCAATGTGTTGAGATGCATGATGTATTGGAAATTGCTAATTTCTCCATTTTGCCACCTTTTTGAGAACGATTTAGCCATAATCTTAAATAAACGGCTACCCTCACTAGTCTCTTGTTTTGTTGACCCAGAAATTGTGGTATCCAGTCTGAAGAAAGGAACAAATAATGAAGTGCAATTATGGCTATAAATACTTTCAGTAAACAACACAGGAACCAGACATATAATATAGCATCAGAGCATCATAATTCTAGAGCAAGGAACACAGGGACAGGGACACTGGACAAACCTTTGTAGAGATACTTACAAGCATATATGTACGAGGAAGTCTAAACATGGGCACACTAACTTCATTAAGTAATGGTCTGATTTCATAAGTTCTGTCAGCACTACAAAATTTTGCAGTGATTGTTGATATCCGAATCAATGACAACATATGAATTGATTTACCATCATTTTTGCTGTTTTCAAGTGAAATTTCAACATAAGATAACAGTCGAATAACTTTGAAACAAATTTCCATGCATCCTGAAGCAATATTCCCCTTTTCTAATTGAACTAAAGATAACATCCATCAAACCAGGCCCTTTTCCCAGGATGTGACATCCAATTACCTAAGTGAACCAGCAGGAACGTTGAACTCATTCAGAATAAAATGATGCAGTTCACTTTTGGTTAGTCAGAAATAAACCAAGAAAAAGTCCTCAATAAATCTCCAGAAAATGTGCCATTGTACTGTCATGCACAGATGGACAAGATATTCAATGTTGGAGAAAAGCTATACAACATCATGCTAGAAAAACAAGTAAAATGGAATTTTCGCATCATTAGTTTCTTACATTCATTTACCTTGCAAAGAGGCATAGTCAGATATGGGAAATTTCCCATATCAAGCCTACCTATAACTATGGGCAACATAGCACACTCAAACAAATCCAACAATACACCCTTAGGTTCTTATGCCCAAGGTTTAATGGTCACAGATTTGCCAGGGCAGCCAACATTCCATGTTAAAATATTGAGCACATTATTAACATGATATCCATCTAGAAAAGAAAAGGGAAAAGAACTAGGCAAGTTGATCACAAAACCAGGCAAAACCAAAAAACTATCATGATTTAGGAATAGAAAGCGCAAAAGGATTTCCTAGCAAACAAGACTCCCGCAACATGGAGTCTGAAGAAGGGTCGGTTGTACACATTTTTATTCTTGTTTTCACAAAGAGGCTGTTTTTGTGACTCAAACTTGTGACTTCCACCAAGGCTCACTCTTCAATTTAGAAATTGAAAGTGGTTAAAAATAAAAATAGAGAGCAGCCAACAAATGTAGATACATACATGGTGTTCCTCGGAAGATTCATTGAAACCAGATTTTTGAAGACTTCTTCTCTTTCCTTTTTGTGGAACACCAGAAGGTCATTACAGCCATCCATGCTAAATATCTCAACAGCAACAGGACGGAGCTGGTAATCACGTTTCAAAATCTCATGAACACAGTTGAGCTTCCACATATGCCAAGGATGAGGCAAGTTACCATTTGTACAAACTTTCTCCTTGCCCCAGGCCCCACCATTGTAGGCCCATGCCCTCCCTCCAACATATGTCTTGGACATTATGCTCCATGATGAAGTTGACTTGGACTGGAAATCAATACTGCTGGTAACATCCTTCTTTACACCCAAAGCCTGATCTATAACAGAGAGTTCATCTTCACATTCCTTTTCACAAATGCACCCAGAATCATCAATGTAAAAGTTCTCAATTATATACAAAGAAAGTTCCCCTATCAGAAATATTCCATCATGTTTGTCCAGACCAATAACTCGCTCACAGTTATATTTGAATTTAATTTTTTCAAGAGGTTCCAGATATGGTCTGATCAAATATTCCCCATTATCATTAAGTTCCTTTTCTGATTTATCCTCTGAACCTTTGACTTCATCAAGTTTATTAGAAGACGAATGCCTTGGAGATCCTAAGTCAGACTTTTCTTTCAAGCTCTCTGACACTGGTGCAGATACTGTACTAGATTTGACAACAAACTCAAGTGGCGATTGAAGACTTGCTTCATTAATACTGCTTGCTCTATCATCATTCCACCCATTCCTAACAGGTTCTACACCTTTGACATCATCTGGTACTTTGAAAAAATCACCATACATATCACCATCAACCCTATTCTGTTCAGCATCATCATTCAAAAGACGAAATAATGATTCAGAGTCAGTATCAAAAGCATCAAGGCCATCTTCATATTTTTCTTTGGATAGTTCCAATTCACTTAGTTCAAATTGCCCATCAAGGACATTTTGAATGGTATCAATCTTCAATTTGCAGCGCTCAAGCTTTTTACGCATCCTGTATGGACCCTCAATGGGACAAAGCTGCCACTCTGGATCTTCAATAGAAGAGGACTTATGCATAGGGAATATTCCGCGCTCATGTACAAGTTGCTGAAGAAGTGTTTGCCACTCACTTTCAGCATGGAGAACCCATCCATACTTGTCTTGACGGATAACTCTCAACTCAGTAGACATTGCATCACGAAGCATTTCCAATGCATATCTTCGTTCGTTTAACAGGTCCCAGTGTTTTAAGTCTAACTTTGAAATATCTCGTGACCGTCTACCCATTTCCCTCTTCCGACGCACCTCAAGGCTTTTTATTCTCACTGTTGGGAATTTTGCTGATCCAGCAATGTACTGGACCCACATAATGGCTGCACACTGCTCCAATACTTTGTTGACCATCTGTTCGGAACTCTGAAGCCAATCAAGGAAAGTAGATAGACTTCCAGTTAATAATCTGTCAAACCCACCATGCAGTACATCCATGTGCTGCCCTTGATTCATTTTAGACACTAAAAGGTCTTCTAGTGCAGCCCTTCGGTGCACTAGTAGATGCTTAAACACATCAACTGCCATGTTCTGAACATTTGGCCTTTGGTCATGGAGAAGTGATGCTAGATTTACACAAAGACAGCAATTTAGATCAGTGTCCACATTGCTGGGGCAGAATATAATTCGCCTGTGTGCAACTAATAACTGTAAAACAGTGCATACATCAATTCCCAAATCTTCTCCTGAATTATTCAAGTACAATCTCTTTTTGGGTTCCATGAGCAAACCTAGCCTTGAAAGGAGATCATCTTCTCCTGTTGTAACCAAGAAAGATGGCAGAAAGCAATACAATATCATACGATTCATGTTCTTGAGGAGAGAATGTACATAAGCATCAATTTGCCTGATACCTCTGGTGATTGATAGAAGACCCTTTCCAGCAGGAACTGTTTCTTCAATTCGGCCATCTTTGTTAGCCAATTGCAACATTGATAACAAGAACTCCAAAGTTTTCAGGACAGCACCAGGTCGAGGAAAAGCACCCATATAAACGCGATCCACTATCATCCAGCACAATGCATCCAAATTGGATGACCATTTACTTTTATCTAGCCTTTTCTCATCTTCTTCATCATCACGCAAAAGACGCCTTTCAATAAAGTTCATCAGTCTGCTTAGGCACAAGCCTTGAAACACTAAAAGAGATTCTGAATCCAAATATAGTGGCACCATTTCGAAGAGGCTTTCAATAATGGGTGCTGATTTCATCTGCTCAGTTACGAAATCAGAAAGAACTTCTGCCATAAAATCAAGCATAGCAGTGGCTCCAGCAGAACATGGACCACCTCCACAGCCAGAATCATCAATTTCAAGCAGCATTTTTGCACTAATACAAAAATGTGTTTGCAGCAGAAGCGACATGAGAACTAGATTTCAACTCTGAAGATGGATCCAAATCAATAGCAGACACAGAAGACCCCATTGAAGGACTGGCATTCAAGAAAGTTTTGGGTTCAGAGTTAGGTGCACTTCCCAGCCAAGACGTTAATGCAACAACTGGAGATGAAGAGGGTGTAAAAGGAAACTTTGAATTTGACTTCTCAGATTTAACAGGAGAATCCAGTATAGCAAGAGATGCAGAACTCTGGTTATCCACCAGTTGAACAGAATCCAACACACTGCCTGCATTAGAGAGAGTAAATTCATTTGAGCTTGAGGTTGCAGATGCCTGGTTAACATTGTCCCCATCCAAGTTCACAACAGCTAGGGCATCTTCCTGCAATGGGTTTTTCAAGTCCTCGTGGGAATTAGTAGCTTTCATGTTTGCATTGTCATCAACCAAAAAATTTTCAGGCATAGTTGCATCTTCAGAACATGTGCTTACATGCCCATGAGGGAAGCTCCCAATACTAATGGAGGTCTGGCCAGATTGTTCCTGTTCATGAGGCAAACTGGAGAATGTATTTTGAGAGCTATTGGAGTCATCACAATCAACCAAGTTCTCTTCTTCTGCCTTTTCAGAGAGTGCTTTTGCCATCTTCACAGCATAAGTTGCCCTGCAAAAAGGGAGAAAAAAGGAAGCAAAGACATGAAGAGGAGTTAGACAACCTTAGCCATTTCTTGAATTAATTAAAACAAATAATGTAACCAAGTTAATAAAGATTCATGGTATAGGGTGGCGTCAAGGGAAAAGGTGCTAAAAAATGCACACTTATCAAAAACATTTATGTACACAAACCTAACACAAGAAAAATAAAGGTCAATGCAACTTTCAAGAAATTCTGGTCTTCTACAAACAGCCGAAAAAGGAGGACACATCTTTGCCAGATCAACCATAAATCTCAGGACTGAAGTTGCAGCAGCGGGAGCTGATGCCTCACCACCCATTAAGCGTGCTGCATATGTCTTATGCATCAGAGCTTCTCCCTGAAGCTCTCCTGCCATGTCTGTGTTTCCCTCAACAAGATCTGCCACAATGCTAGAACTAACCTGGGAAAGATTACCAGTTTGGTGAGCAAGCATTGACTGCATGCTCAACCTGTCAAATGTAAATTTTGCCATTGCAATCACAGAATCCAACAATTCCACAAATTTCAACTCCAGATGACTTCCATCGCTAGGCATAAGGGCATGAAAATCAAGCATACGAACTTCTGGAAGCCTTGGATAAACTGGCTTTCCAAATATTAGACAAAAAAGAATATAATATATGTCTGGGGAATCATAAAAACTTGGAAGAACTCGCATCAAACCCTGGTAACCACCACTGGTACGAAATTTAAGAGCAAATGTTGTAGATGAAGCAAGACACACACCAAGTAGAGTCATGATCCATCTCATGCTTGTAGGATGAACAGCTTCATCAAGAAAATATGTTATCAATTTGGATGAAACAGTCTTATGCCACTGCTCAAGCAACTCTTCTGATTTTATGGTTACTTGTAGATCAATAAGCATCTCTAACAGCATATTCCTCACAATTACATGCTTACCCATTGATTCTCGCATTATTTGATCCCGTGGCTTTAGCTCAGGTGGATCAAATGTCATAATCACAAACCTAACCACATTTTCAAGTTCAGAAACCACAAACCCATCTTCCAAGATGACCCCAAGCAAGACAACCAGTTTCTCCAAAACAGGAACTTCAACATCACCACGCTGCAAAGTAACTAGCAGATGTTGAACAAGGTTAATTCGACGCAGAACTGTAAGGTTATGGCTTCTATACCAGTGCATAGATACTAAATGCTCAAGGAAACCTAGAAGAGCAATTTGGATGGAAACAGGGGCTGTAACCCACAGTGTCCAGTCCAACAAGACATGCTCAATCATATCTGAATTTGACAAGACAATGCAATTTGATGTTTCAACTGGCATATCAGAGTTTTCCAGCTCAGAAATATGACTGAATGAATCTTTTGGCACAGAAAAATCATCCATATCACCATGAGATCCAACTGAAGAAATTTCATCACGAAATTTAGGCAAACTAAGGTCCTCAAAGCTGGCTTCAATAGTTTCAGCAAGCGACAAAGTAGTTTGTGCATTTTGCAGCTTCTTGGGTTCAGCAAATGAAGCCTCACATGCAGCAATTTGAAAGAACATTTCAAGAGATTGCATGTCAACTAACAACATTCTATGGCGCAGAAATAGAGCTAGCAAATGGTATCCCCTGCATGCTTGCATATCTTTCACATTCTGGGGATTCTGATGAAGGGCACAGGCAAGTAATGCCAATGCCATGTGAAGCATATCCCTTGTTTCAGCAGCTTCAACAAGAGCCAGCACAACTGCCATCCCGCCAACGGGGCGGATTGTGTCACCAATCGCACATTGCCTACAAATGTAAATATCTCCATGAAGACGTCCAAATCGTGGTATGCCTGGGAGAATTTAGAAAGAAATAAAAAGCAATTTTTTAGTAGTTTTAAAGTAACATTAGTTTAGAAATCCGGTTGCCCAAAACACCAAAGAATTCCGGAATTTAGGAACTCACCCCCAATAGGAGAAGCAGCAGCCGATATAGGATCAACCAGATTGAGCAGGGAGAATGTCCCAGATGCTCGAACAGCTTCAGTGCATGTTCCATCAAACGCAAATATAAGTTTCTTCCCAGAAAGCTGCAATGACAGATTTCCTAGCCTTTCCAAGTTCCAAACAATCCCACTGCCATCTGCCTTAGTGTCCCCTTGCTTGCCTGCACTTTCAAGCTTCTGTGAGTTTGCCAAGGGCAGTTCAGTATCTAGCGAATCCAAGATGGCCATACTACCACCACCACAAGCCTGATTAGGAACAAAACGCAGAAGATCTGAGTCTTGAAAGAGCCCCCTATAACCTGTTCCAAGAATGTACATGAAACATATGCAACCTGCTGTGAGCACCTCTTCAAAAAGATAACAAGAACGGAGTTTCCATGTCATGTCGCTAACTTTTGCACAGCTCAGTGGTGTCCCAATGGTCACTTGCAAGGGTTTTCCAGGAGGAGATGGAGAATATCCTAGCTTCCCCGTGTGTCTAAGCCTCCCATTAAGATAGACACATGCAACACTGGCTTGGAATAGCCCAGCAAGAGCATTGGGTTTGCTATGAACAATGGCAAGGTGATGCCATCTTCCTTCTTCCAGCTCTACTCCAGAAAAGGACAAGAAGGAAGAATTGCTCGTAGCAAGAGTTAGAATTCCATCCTCCTGAACATAGAGTTCTGCATAGAATGTCTTCTCATTATTTGCAGTGCCAACAGAAAATATCCGGAGAACATGGTGTTCATTATGATGTGCATAAGAGTCATTCTGCCTCTTAGGCCCAGCTCTAGAAGATTCTATTTCTATTGTTTGAGATTTCAAGAAATTTTTGAACTGAAACCAACACACAAAAGAATAGCCAGCAGCAGGAGGCCACGATCTTTCTCCCAAAGACACCTGAACAGAAGCATGGCCAATCTTTCTCATGTCCATCATGACAAATGGTGCCAGAGAAACATTTTCCAAGGCCATATCTTCCATAAGAATTAGCCTTTCCATCATATCAACAAGATAATGGCCTGAGTTCACGACCCTCATCTGCAGCAGGTATCTAATAAGCAGTCGAAGTTCTGAAGGAGACAACCTACACCAGAAATAGTAACCTCATTTCAAATAATTACACTTCAAATCAAACAAGCAGCATAATGATCTCCCCCAAAAAAAAAAAGAGAGATAAAATCCTACCTATACGCTCCAAGAACTTCCACAATCTTCAGTGCATGCAAAAGCAATGAAGATGAACCTAAAAGGAAAGGGCGAATCATCTCCAATAGAAGTTCTACACAACCTTGAAAAATGAAGAAGGCACAAAACTTAGTACAAAAACTAGTAAATAAGCCACAAGAATTTAGAGGTACATGACTAAAGAAATTTTACTTCACACCTATGGAGGTTAGATTTTCCTGATTAAAGGGCCCAGCACGAGCAAGACTATCAATAAGGTTCAGCACTTCTAATTGCACTTTGGGAGTAAAAAGCAATAATGAACGGATTAGAACTCTAACTGCACCAGGATTGTACACACGTTCCTTTTGGGGATTGAACAGGCCAGATGGGGTAGTTACCAGACAAGTAGCTGAATCAGATTCATTAATATCAGTCGCTGTCAGAGTTTCTGATGACAAGAATGGTGGAAGAACAATCTCAAGAGCAAGCTCCAGCAATAGCTGTATCAGTTGCTTTTCACATTCCACACAAAGCAAGCCAGACTCAGATAGAAGATCATAAAAAGTCTGAGACAATATAATGGTGTGCAGTTTTGTCCTATTAATAGCATTATCACACACTCCAGCTGTCATAAGGCGCATTAAATAGGTAAAAACCTTCATGTAAACCATTAAAGAGGATTCCTCCCTCTGTCTTTCATCACCTTGGAAACCATGAAGTATGGTCAGCAACAGAGAAAATCCAGTGGCTTCACCAAAGACAGTCTGAGCAGAACTGTTTACTCCCAGTATACGCCACAAGGAACCCATTGTGTCACACATAGCATCATATTGAAGCTTATACTGATGTCCTGCACCACTTGTAACCATTCCACTTTTGAGAACTTCAACAAGAGCACCTAATTCTTCAGGATGAGCCTGTGAAAATGAAAATCCAATCATCAAACCATCATGCAAATGACAATTCCACTGCTGTATATAGATGCTTCCCATTGTTTATGCATGAAATATGCTCAACTGTTTCAATTATTTCACGGTTTCAAAAAATAAATGCAGAGCTGAAACACTTAGAAAATAAATAACGAGGATCTCAAACTCCCAGAAATAATGCATTCCAAAGCAAAACTTAATTTTGAAATATGAAAGTTCACACACCTGTGTAACATCTTCAGAGATCAAACATGACAATATCCGGAGGACCCCAGACCGATGAATGTCAGAAACCAGAAAAGGAAGAACAATGGTCATGCCATTAGCTGAACGAAAAGAAGCTTGACTGGCTTCAGCTTTCTTTACCAAAGAAACCAAACAGTCCCATGCAACAGATATTGTGCCCTCAATCTCAAAAATAGGAAACTTCCCTGAGCCAGATTCAATTAGCTTGGGTGAAGAAAGAATAGCATCTTTACTGTCCAAGTGTTTTTTGAAACTGGTTGAGCCAGATTTTCTCTCTGAGTGAGTAGGATTAACCTTTTGTTTGTCTGGACCTAAAAGAAACTTGTGTTGCTTCAAATCATCTAACAGAACATCTAGCACCCCAACTTCTCGAAGTACCTTCTTATATTGTTGATCAAAAGATAGAAGTTTCACAAAGAAACATAGTATGGTGTGCTTCAGTTCTGATGTAATTGGTTGCTGCAATAAGCAACACAAAGAGAGCAGTTCTTGCTCAGGCACACAATTCACAACAGTCACAGCATATTCGAGAATTTTCAAGATTCTCTCTTGCAGAGATGGAGGGAAATCAGCCATATTTAGGATTAAAAGTGGAACTGTCCTTAATTGCTGACACAATTTATAGTTCTCAAGATGACTTGAGAAAATCTTAAACATTCTACTTAATAGTTCTGCCTGCAGAACTCTGCAATCTGCCTTGAGAAAAATGTCTTGCAACACTTGAACTGCTTCAAGGTCCTTAACTTTGTTTTTGTCCTTCTCCCAATTCTCATCAGCAAGGTGATCTAAAGATGGGGTACGGCTTCTGCTATGACCACCAATCTTGGAATGAGAAGATTTGGAACCTCTGCCTCCAGCAGACCCCACAGAATCAGTTGGACCCGTTTGAGCTAGATTAACAAGGACGTCAAGCAGCCTGGACAATGCAGGTGATAAACACTTGAAAGAGGGGTTCTCATTCCCAGTAATATCTTGCCTCCCTGTGTCATTCATTGATAGAAAACCATCTGAAGTAAGACCTTGGTCAGGAGAGTTCTTGGAATATAGAAACAGAGGGGCCTCATTTGCTGGCATGGAGGACAGAACCAGGGCAAATTGAACAAGAAACTGATAACCATGGGCATTATGTATATCTTCTCTGAGCCTAACACCACCAGCCTCTACAATTGAAGATTATATAGAATGAGGAGAAAAATAAGCAAAACAACTATGAAGTTGGTTACAAATTCCAGAACTGAAACTTGGCAATTGTTTTTCATTTATACTTTAGAGCCAAGACCAGAGAAATTATGATCTTGGCAAAAGTTGTGTTAATTGCATTTATACAATAGAAGGAAAATGTAAATGTGAATTACCAGGTCTATATGACAGCTCAACACATTCAAGTAACAAGTCCACCATGCCCATAGTGTAGGCAGCATCACCCCAATGTGGATTAAAATCTTTGACTGTCATTAAAAGGACTTTTATCTGCATGTGGAACAGAAGCATATTGCTGAGATCCAATAATAATAATAATAATAATAACAATAACAAGGTTTTGAACTCTGACTATAATGCAAACAAAAAATAGAAGTGGGAAAAAAGAAATTCAACCAAGTTTCCAGAAGAAAATAATGACAGCATTCTATAACTTCTCAGCCTAAGAATAAGCATAAAAATGAATGATATTTGAGTTTGTCACTCCATATCCTCTGAAGTGGAAATGGGAGAAGAGGATAAAATCACAGGTCTATCCAAGTGCTTTCAAATATGCTTCATATCTACATTGTTGCAGTACCAGATGATGTTTCTGAATATATCTGGCTGTGCTTCCATTATCGTTGACCAAAAGAAGACCAAGTATCTGGGTAAAAGAAAAACAAGCGTCAAACTGTCAAACCAAAAAACTTGTCACAATTTCAGCAAGAAAACATAATTTACCAGAATTCACATGCAGCTCTATTATTGGACAGCAAAACATAAAGAATTATGCATTTACCTGCATTGCATGTCTGTGGAGTTGTATGTTGTGCAGTGGAACAAGCCCTTCTCTATATTGAGAAAAGACTGTTAAAGACCCATTGGCAACCATCTGAAATAGCAACTGGAGTGAATCATCCTCTGCTAAACTCTGTGCTGCTGTAGGATAATTTGCCAAAGCTTTCATAATATGCACCATACATCCCTCAACCTGTATGAATATTTCAAATGCACAAAACAGGACATCATATTAGGCGCCTGAATATAGGCAAGATGTGGCAAGTAGTTGGTAAAAGAAGTAATGTCAGCAAGACTTTAACTCAAGCAAGACTAGCAAATTAGGAAGAAATTGTGAGTTTAGTGATCACAAGTCAAGTGAGGAGATTTCTATGATTACAGAAAAGATATTGATAGGTTAAAACGGCAATTGTTGTGCCACTTTCATCTTGATTAGGACTAAAATGGCTTTCACACCTAAATGAACAAATGAAATTTTGTCACAATGCTCCCAACAAGGAGCTGACACATTTAAACAAAAAAGGTGCATCTTGATTTTGCAAGCTTTCAACTACATAAGGACATGGTTATTTGAAGAATGCTACCTCAAGCCGGCGCACTTGTCTGACTGTATTTTCATAATCTTTTTCAACAAGAATTGGTGCTTCAGAACTGGTAATCTTTTGTCTTTCATTGGATTCAGGATACAGAAAGGCATTCAGGATATGAATGAGACAGCATAATATCCCAGAATCAAGAAGAGATTGTCTATCAACAGGCTGCAAAAAGATAAAGAATTAAAAGAAAGAAAAAGAAAAAAAAGACCACTTTGTTAAAGAGCCTTGATACCAAAAATAAATCATAATGATGTTTATGTTCATTTATAAAAATTTATGCTTGATAGAGTCTCATAATCCAAACCCCTTGTTAAGAAAATCAGCAGATACATAAGAACCCAGTATCCTATCACCCCAAATTCTTTTCCATCTCTTAATTCAATTCATACTGGTTACATTTTTCTTTGTCTTGGAGAAGATGCTTAAAGACCACATAATCCATCAGAACTCCAAACATGATGTGTGAAATCAAGATTGGTAAGATACTGCACAAAACAAGAAATACAGAACAAGCTAAAAAAATTTCTAGTCATGATAAGAGAATACCCCAGATACAAGGACTTCTAAAGCAGTTAACATATTTGAACCAGGACTGGTGCCATCCTGCAGAAGAGCATACATTAAACACCTAGAAACCAAACAACAATAGAAAATAAGCAGCATAAGAAAATTAGGAGGCAAACCTTTTTGACTTCCGAAAAAAATGTCAACACTTTATTTAAATCCAAAGCTCTTGACTTGTTGCCAATTTTGAACTTTTCAATATCAGTCACAAATGCTCTTCCCACAACAAAAGAGAAGATGTGTTTCAACTAACCTGTGACTCATCCAAAATACCAAATGTATTAAGCAAACATGCAAGACATAGAAAGCAACAAAAGAAAATTTCTTAGGTAGAAAACAAAGGCAATCAGCCATTGACATGCATTAATAGAAGTAAAAGCTACATTTTGTATGACCAGGAAAAAAAATATCAATCTGATAGAACTGAGAAAAAAAAAAAAAAGAGGTCCCTGTGAAGAACCAAAAAAATAATAATAATAGCAATCTGATAGAACCACAAAAAAAAAGGATGAGGTCCTTATGGAGAACACTAGAAACTATGAACAAACAAAAATTTTAAATGATACGAAAGATGAAGCTGATGCAAAAAAAAAAAAAAAAAGGTACCATCTATCATGACTGAAATTCTATACAACAGAGAGACCAAAAACACTCCACAATAATAGGTATCAAGAATCAGTGAAATGCTTTAAGGGAACAGCTCATGGAACCACATTCAGAATAATGATACTCACATAGTTTAGTTAACTCTAGTAATGTTCATCCACGAATCCTAATCTATGGCCTTCTATTTTAAGGTAAATCACTGATAATCTAGTAATGGGAAACAATTATTTTACTTAACAAAGGAAGCTAAATTCAGTCCAGCAAATCAGAGGAACATAATTCCTACATTGTAACCAATTGAGCTACATTTGCATGCTGCTTCACTAATCTACAAAAGACATCTACAGTTGAATTCAGGGCCGCCTCTTTCTCCTGCAAAGTCAATGAAAGAGCTGTTAGCACCCACAATTTACTCCATACCAACAAGAACTTCACCAAAAATATACATTGGTGACAAAGATGGTGCAGATAAGTATCCAGAGAAAAAGATAAAAAGAAATGTAAGTACCTTTTCCGAGCTGGATGAACGAAACTTCTCCCAAAATCTTTTAAAGTCCAATTCCAATTCATGTCTATCTCTGCTTCCACGTGAAAAAGAATTAGACAGGAAATAATTCAAGGAGGCAAAATCTTATACAAACATTAGATGGACCAGCTGAGATAGCAACAGAGGGGAATTATTAAAATGATAAGTAGATGATTTAAAAGATGTTACATCCAACAATCCTAAACGTAATGAATTAGTACAAACAATTTGCACAGCAAGTAAGGCAACACTTGTATTGGAAAACCAGAGGAAATTTTATTAACATAAAAGAATAAAACAAAAGCATGTATGTCCATTTTTCACAGAGCCTAAACCCCATCAAAACAATTATCCTCCTAGATGGTCAAAACTCACATGCAAGTCCTATCCTAATCCATTCCGACCTCTATTACTTACAAAGGCACAAAATTGATAACTTGTTGGATATATTCTGCACCGTATCCAACTTTGTAGTTATAAAGAACTGCAACACTTGACACAAAAGGTCAAGAACTCGTCCCTATCTCCTCTTTGACAAAGATTAAAAGTAATGGAAGGAATAATACAACCATCAGCATTTGTTAACTAATCAACTGTCACGTGTCACTATTTATCTCTTCCTAAATTAATCATAAATGATGCTACATTCCCTTTTTCTACACAAGTCTCTAAAAATTAAGCTTTTCAAATTCTTAAGTATTAATATTGAATTTTGACTACATTGCGCTCGAAATATTGTCAGCCTCTAGATGATTTCATCATAAAAAGTGTCCTTGTGCAAGAGATTCCGCCTTCACAAAGAGACTATTTTAGCAACTCGAACATATGACCTCCAAGTCACAATGGAGTAACCTTATTGTTGCAGCAAGGCTCACCCTTGTTAGATGTCTTCACCATTGTAAACCAAGGAATGTAAATTTTGAGGATACAGTCATACAACCATGCAACGACTGCTAACACAAAGAAGAAGCCCTTAAAAGTAAGATTTGATAGCCTAACTTCAAAATCTGCAATTGCTTTCACACTGGCTATTGCTCTTTCTATCACTCACTGCTCATCAAGATGCAACACTTGGATCAAATACCTTTTACGAGCTTTGCGAATGCCACAAACACATCTACTTCACGCCATTTGTATGGAAAAGGTGTAAAAGGATTCCTCATCAATTTATGATCATAAGCAACAAGAATTTATGTTTAGAATATAATCTTAGGTCTCCATATGCAAAAGATTTCATAAGACAAAATCGAACAAAAAGTACAGGTCCAACATCCACAGGCAGCCAAACTCTAATTCAGAATTCGAACATCATATTCCACCAGTACAATCTGATAGGAAGTACCAAATTTTTAACAATATCAACAACCGCCACATATTCATAAAAACACAAAACGAATCAGTGTTATCAGCATGTTCCGAAGCATAATTTTAAAACCACATTTTTTTTCTGGCTTATCCACATTTAGGCAAACTATAACTTTATCCTTTAAAATTAAAGTGCAAATTCAAAGCTAACAGCTACAAGTTGGGTGCTAGAGTAAAACAGTTCATAAAAACAACCGAAAGCAAGTTCGAGTCACAGAGCAGTGATAAGAGTTCATTATCTCCCATTCCAGATCAATGTCAAACACGGTCAACTCAGCTTATATTTCTCTATCTCAAAAGCAAAAGCATAAAACAGAAACAAAATGTGCTGCAAAATAATTACCCAGTCAATCATCCACTAAAAAGGAAATATCAAGATGAAATACATAAAAAAAAAAGAAAAAAAAGACACACAGAGAGAGAGAGAGAGAGAGAAAGGATGAACCTGGAAGGAGAGGAGGTGACATCTTGAAGCGTGAAAGACGAAGAAGAAGCATTGCTGTCGCGATTGGGTACAAAGGAAGAAGAAGAAGAGGCGTCACCAGCAGGACCAGTGGAAGAAGTAGGTGAGGAGGACTGAGTTAAACCGACCTTCTCTTTTATGTCCTTAAGCAATGTCCCCCATTTCATCCTTTTTCTCTTCAAATCTCTCGATTCTTTATTGCTCGTTTCTCTCCTCTCTCTCTCTCATCCGCCGATTAACAAACTCTCCCAACACCAGATCCAAGCCTTCTTGATTTCTTTTCTTTTTCTTTTTCTTTTTTTTTTAACCTCCGATTAATACAAACGCCCTTCCGAGAGATTATCGTAAAAATCAAATAAGAAAAAGATAATCGTAATTGATTTCAGCTGTAGAAAAAATGTAATGTAGGCCCAAAAAAGACTAAAACAGATGCTAGATCCAGGAATTCAAATTCCTTTCTCTTTTCTTCGATCTGTATGGAGTGGCCTTTTGGTCTTTTTGAATATTCGCCGTTGTGCTTATTTGAAATTTATGGGGGTTTGATTTTCTTGGAGCCCTAAAGAGATCGGATTGGAGAGGAACGAGCCAGCCACCAGCTTGAGTATTATACAAGAAAAGGTAAGGAAAGCAAATGCGACGCCGGTTAAGGAAACGGAATAGAAAAAAGAAAAAGAAAAAAAATATATATATATATATATAACGCTGGTTTGGACGACCTCTCCGCGCCTTCTTTCTCTCTCCTCTCTCTCTCTCTCTCCCTCTATCTCTCTCTAGTTTTACCCTTTTTCTCTCTTGTTTTTCTGTCTATAATAATAAACATTTCCTTTTTGCTTTTGGTTGCTCTTTGAAAAATTTTGTTCCGGAAGATGGCCTGTTCCGTCCCCCACGTCGGCGTGGGATCCACGACCACGATGGCTTCCACGTGGCATCCCAGCAAAATCCCCCGATACCTTTAGGTCTCACTCGGTCTGCAAAAACGGGATGCGACGACACACAGGGAATTTTTCCCTTAAACGCTAAAACGAAGACCTTTGCCGCGTAGACTCCACGTTTGGCGTCAGGCTTGTCTTAAATCTCTTATTTAGATCTGGCGTCAGGTTGTCTTAAATCTTAATTTAGATTTGGCGTCACGACTTCAGGCTTTAAGTGCGAAAGCGAAAATTTTGAGGAAACATTGGAGTGGGGACTATTTTTGAGACCCCTTTATTTGGTTGACTGGCCTTTTGTATTTGGGAGTAGTAGCTAGATGACCAGAAATTCTCCTGAATATATATATATATATATATATATATATATAATATACCAAAATGCAATATTTTATTTATATTATATTAATGATATTTTATATAAAATAAAAGAAATTATATTAATATCTACTCTTTTTTATATTGTATAAAATATTTATATTTAATATAATTTTTTTTAGTCTATTTAAGTCCGTGAAATTTGACTCCGTCTAGAATTTCCTGGTATATCTTTTTAGGCAGCAATCAATTACAAATGTAAAGATTCGAGGGAAGTTTTAGGAGGGTTCAGGGGTTTTGGTGCTTATTATTTTATCACTTGAATTAATTGTAAAGTTATGATCAGTTTAAGTTTAGAGTATTAGTCGGTGTTTCAAAGAATCAAAAGCCCCAAACCCATTGTTACTAAAAGAAATAAAATAAAGTGTATTTCATTAAATTTTGCCGTTATATAAAAAATTGTCTAAATATTTGTATCCATCTATATTATATAATGAATTGCAAGACTGAAGAGAATATTTAGAGAGTTATTTACAATATTAAGGATTTGTCTTTCCTATTTTTATTTTCAATTTTTTCATAATTAAAAATCTATTCCAAATAGAAAATCTTTAATTAATTTAATTCATTACATAGTCTTTAATTAATTATTCCTATTTTTAGTACAATAAATAAGATATTTTCATTAATATTTATAATTATTACTTACTAATTATCCAATTGTAAATAAATTATAATAAGTAAAGTATACAATATTAACCACCTCAAACAACTTGGATAGAGTTTTTTTTTTTTTTTGGTCATTTGGATAGATTTTTGTTTTCTTGTCATTTGTATAGAGATTTTTTTCTTTTTTGGCCATTTGGATAAATAGATTCTAAAATAACAGACAATAAATAATATGAGTATATGAATGTTGTAATTAAAATTAAATACAACAAATTGTAGCTAATATACTTGTAATTGTGTAAAGAATGATTGCAAGTTAGATTATCACGATGCTATAATCATCACAATCTCACATCAAAAATATAGTAACAATGCTGTATTTTAATCTATATTATCCACATTTGGTGAAAAAATTAATTTTATTTGTAACATTAAAAAAATTATAATTATATATATTTATTTTTAAAAAAATTACTAAATATATTAATTCATTAATTAAATTTAATTTGTTATGTTGAAGAGTTTCTTAATTATCTTCAAGTCATTTTTTAAAAAATTTATGGAGCACATTAGATTATTAGTTAAAATTGATTCATATTAAACATTTTTTAAGTGTAGTCACATAATAATTATTTATATGTCAAGTGTTAATATATTATATTATTAAAAAAATTTAAGCAATATTTTAAGCTTTTTTAAAAAAATTAAAAATAAAAGAATAAAAATATTGTTAAATGTTTTTTTATTTTTTTATAATATTTAAAAATATTTTATATTTTATTAATTTTTAACTTTTTTTGAAAAAATAATATTTAATTCATATTAAAAAATTAATAACATTTTAATAAAAAGGAAATGCATTTGTAACATAATATGTAATACAGATCAATTTTAAATAATAAATTATTGTAATTAGTGAATTTCAAAAAACAAATAGACATAATTATAAAAATTTTCTAATGTTGTAAACTGAATGTGATTAATAAGTTGAATCGATTTTTAAAAATAATAATAAAGAATACAAAAAAATACTCTAACATAACATAAAAAATTAATCATTTCACTTAAAATTTTTGACGCAAGTGTTCTTGCAAATAGTACATTTTGGGAAAACTTGTTTTCTTATTTTCGCACCAATTCATGCTTAATTTTTAACGCGAAAACGAAATGAATGCTTTGGTTGAACTTGTAAAAACTTGGTGGATGAATAGCTCTAGTGCAGCTGTCGACCTGCTCCGAAACTTTCATGCCATTAAGAATTTTCCTTTTTCTTTGTGTGCATTTGGTATGTAGTTCTTTGATATACCGCGAGATTCAGCGAAGCCATCGCCGAGGCAGCGAGGACGCACAACATCCTTGGCATTCGTAGCGGAACAAAGGGTCAAATTAGACAAAAGTCAAACTATAACGCCCTTTCTTTCTTGCTTTTCTTGATTGCCGATTTGCCATTAAAAGGGATTAGAAAACATTTGGGCAAGGAAAGTAAACCATTAAAAAATATATAAATGAACTGCATACATAAAATCATGTAAAAGAGTATCAACCACATGTGATTAATGTTTTTTGAATTTTTACTTTTAAATTTAAAATTCTAACCCTAACTTTTACTAATAAAAAGAAAAAAAAAATTGTCATTCAACGGCGACTCTGTCGAAGTTTTTATCGTGGCGTGATTTTTACGAAGTTTAGAACAGACCAAGAGGCTGACGCGGCGCATGCCCATTCCGCAAACGCGGTTAAGCATAAAAAAGGGTTCGGATTTCTCGATACCCATTCTCTCCTTCATTGCATATGAATCTGATGTCATGTCCTAATTTGTATACATTGTTGCATTGCATGCCCATATAGAGACACTGTGATATAAATGTCGAGATTGTTCTAACATGATCTCGTTGAGAATTATTATTATTATTCAAACAGTGAATATTTTTTAATAAAAAATTAAATTTAAACTCCTAACTTGAATTAATAAAAATAATGATTAATATTTTTGTTATCGTTTTTTTATTCAAAAGAAAAAAAAATCCGGGCGTGGATTGGCCTTCGTCCACTACATCGCATCAAACTAGTATTGTGTGGCCTTTGAGTTTCGATACCATAAAAATCAAATTTCGGGTACGAACGGAAACTCAATTTCTGACGTTTATGTCATCGGCACGCAACTTGATTTGAGTCGTTGTGCCTTTCTTGCACTAAATTTCTGACGTTTCCTCCCCTACTTTACGGGGTTGGATTGTTTATGTCATGAGACGGCCGAGAGTCACCACCATCCGCGCGGATTCTGGCTTCGATCTCCTGCGGTTCCGTGATTTGCATTTAAACATTCATCATTCAACCATCCCCCCACCCCCCCCCCCAACCTTTTTTTTCAACGACCTTTTCATCCATGGGAATTGGTATGGCCATATTTTTACAAATAACAGCTCCATTGATCAAGTGCATTTCAATTGTCAACCTTTTTTTTTTATGGAGGTGGTCGCGCCATCATGCCCACCAAATTGCACCGGGCAAAGCACGCGTCAGTTGTTAGGCATGGGTTTGGCAATCTCGCAACGTAATACTGGGGTAGGTATTGGCAACTAAATTAAATTGAAGTTCATATACATCGTTGAACATTTTTGACATCGTCCAGTCGATAACAAAGACTGTCTCACGCGTGACTAATAGTCTGACATCATGCTGCCTGATGTCTGTTCACCTAGTCGCGCCCCCCTTATTGGGTGCATTTTGGTTAACAATCATAGCCTTTCATGCCCCCAAGTCGATCAATTAAAGATTTATATGTATTAGTTAACGACTGCCTAATGAAATGAAAAAACAATTGAGGAATGAATTAATTCATGTCCCAAGCGAACAATGTAGACAAAAATAGTATTAATATAATGGAAAAGGAAAATGAATGTGAGTGCGCTTAGCCTCAAGCTCATAATCATGTTGCATGACCGCATGACGTGGTAATAGGTTGCTACTTAATACATGGCGACACAAAGCATAAGTTGAAAATTAAAATCAATAAAACGACAGCAATGCTGGTGGAGATTTTAGAAAATCCGGATGGCTTGGGAAAGAATCACGAAATATTAAACTCGATTTTTTTTTTAATAGAAAAAGTTGTGTCAAAATAGAACTAAGTAAATGTTTAAAAGAATAATTAGCAAATGAGTATTTTATTTAGCAAAACGGAAAATGGAGAAAAGAAAAGATACTGCAAATTGCCACGAGGCAAAACCGCGTGAAAAGTGGGCCCTCGACCGTTTGATTTTGTGAACATGAGATGGCGCGATAATTGCGTCCTCAAAAGAGAAAAATGGGTCCCACTCCCTACTCCTAGCTTCATTCGGAAGCCCTTTCAATTTGAACCGATTATTTTTCCTTTTTTTTTTTTTAAATAAAAAAAAACAATACTTCAGAAATAACAGTTTAATGATAAAAAAGAATTTCAAATCAATCAGATTATACCCAATGTTATAAATAAATAAAAGGTAAAGATAAAAAAATTATTGTAATATTTTTTATTATTTTCATATTATTTTTTATACACTGCCATAAAGTGATGCTTCTTTTTTAATCATGATTTTTTATTGTCTTCTTGTTGGAGTTTAAGTTCAAAATTTGAGTCTCTTTCAATCGTTCAGATGTGCCATGAGTTATCTCCTCCCCACAAGATCAGCACCGGTTTTAATTAAATAATTGTTTAAGCCAACGCAATCGAGGAAAATCAATGGACAATGGTTATTTATTGTTTTTCGTTTGTTCCTTTCCTTCCACGATAGATTTGTATAGACGTTGACGCCGGGAATAAATGAAGTATATACATCCTCGCAACGTTGCACAAATATGAAGAACAAAATAAATAAATAAATAATAAAAGTTGAAGTTGACTCGGTACCCTAAATGTGAACGAAATTAAATGTGATTAGAATCTTCTAGGTTGTGACCTAGGCTCAATGATGCCAAACGTGACTTTCCGTAATTAGCCCCTGGCTGGGGAAGGTCTGGCTTGACATAAATAAGAACAGTGAGCACTAAAAGGAGAGAAGGAAGAGTGACCCCTCTCCGGTCACATTTTACATGGAGATGGGCTAAAAAATGGCTTTTAAAAGAATTACCAGGTTGCCTAAAATCTACGTCCAGCCCATCATGTAAATAGACGGGCTAAAACGCCTTAAAAAGAACTTTGAGTATTAAGTCCAAGTTGGTTAAAATTTAATCAAGCCCAATGGGCTAAAATTAGTTTTAAACAACCGCTTGATTTGTTTTTTAAAAATATCTGTTAATTAAAATTAATTTTTTTATTTTTAGAATTTATATTTAAATTCTGGAAAAATAAAAAACACAAGCATTGAAATTTATAAAAATGAAAAAAAAATTAACAGCAATCACCTTCTGTTAGATAAAAACCACCTCTTGCCTCTCTGCGTGCATATTTCAATTCGTCCAGATTTTATCGCTCCCGTCTGTTTCCACCTCTACATTTTATTCTTTTACTTCTTTCCACCACAAAAGACATGCTTTCTGATCGCCGAAGCCACGACCGGAAGACCTAATTAGTTTCTTCCTTAGTTTCCGAAAACCGGAAAAGAAGGATTCACGTCTCCCTTCAAGGAACAGAACCCCAACCTTCTCGGTCGAGATTTTTCTATTTCTTGAATTCTTATAACTTTTCATTTATGTCGTCTCTGTGATTTTTTATTGATACTCTTTTTCTTTCTTTTTGTTAAGGATTTTTATAATTTTTTTAATTTACGTGATAAAATATAAATTTATTAATTTTATATTTTTAAGTAAATAAATATTATATATAGATATAACATATGTGCCTTATAATTTCTAACATTAAAAACTTATTCAAAATTTTTAATAATTTAAAAATTAATTCGTTTGAAATAATCATTAGATGTTAATCTTTTTGAAATAATTAATTTTTATTTTTTAAAAAAATTTTAATTTTCATAATATTAAAATAGTTATTTACTTTATTATAATATTAAAATAATTTTTAAGAATCTTACTTTATTGTTAATTTCTTTATTTCTATTTCAAATTTTTATAATTATCAAAAAAATTTATTTTATATCTTAAAAGAAAATTTTTGGTATTTTTCATGAAAAATTAAAAATTTTTAACTACAAATAATGATATCAACAACCTCTTTTACTCGCTTATAAAAGGAAAATTTTGACATTAAAAATTATTATTTTATTACTAAAGGAGTTATTAGCAAACTAATAAATAGAAACAATAATTCATCTTTTTTAAATCATTTAATATCCTAAATGCTTAAATTAAGAGTAATTAAAAGATCAAATAAAAAAGGAATTATGCTAACATTGCCATAGAAAGTAGTATAAGGAGCATTGATGGAAACAAATAAAACTTATAATAATTAAGTCAATTTAAGAAGTTGACGAGGCCAATAATCATATTTATTCTAAGTATAATGATATTCATATTGAAAACATTAAGGAGCTTGTAGTTCATGCTTTGATATAATATTTTAATTTACAAATTATGAAAATCAATGAATTTTTTGAAAGATAACTAATAATATTATTGATTTACGAAATATCAATAATTGTATAGATGAAAGAATTATTTTAAAAAAATTATCTTTTCAATTAAAGACTATGACAAGGTTAAACGAAATTAAAATTTTTAGTTTAAAATCAGACTATTTATATTTATCTTATTTTTATTATGAAATTATTTTTTATATTGACTAGATGAGAATTTTGGAAGATATTACTTAAATTTTTTTCAAGATATTAATGAAATTTAATTAAATAAGCATATAGTAAAGTTACCAAAAAATAATGCCGCAAAATTATCACTATTACAAGTAATTAAATGAAAAAGTTATTCATACAACAAGATAAGAATTCTTTATATAATTATACAATGTATAAATAATAAAATTTTATTTTACAAATAAAAAAATGGTAATATATTATTAAATAATTTTTTAAATTTATTTATATAATTTATCAATCTATCTTCATAAATAACATATAATTATTGTATTTTTTATTATTTAGGATTAAATTTATTAATTTTAAATTATATCGTTTACTCATATTTCTAAAAGGAAAAGATTGAAAAGATTACAAAAGGATCAAAATTTTAAATATGAGGTTAATTTTGCTTTTTCTTTTTTTAATCTTTGAGAAAGCCCAGGGAAAGAAAATTTGAAGGTGACGGAACTGGACGCAAAAACCGGTGACCACAGATATTCCTTAAAAAGTGTTATTAGTTTATCTCACATTATATGTTCACATGTGGGCTTTTTGTTTCAGGGTGCCCCGTGAAGTTTAGGACAAATTTGTTTTGAGCTGTCTTTCAAGCCCATCGTAGCGTCTAAGCCCATTCTACCCTCGAACTTCAGCAACTGCTGGACGAGATTTTGAACAATCCGCGAGTCTCCGCTCCTTTTTTTTTTTTTTTTCTTTTTTCATAATCCCTTTCTCATGTTCCTCTTTTTTACCGTTAGTCTTGCTCTGCTCCGGCGCTCCTCCGCCTTTCCCCGTTGTCGTTAACTCAGTTTCTAGCCTCTCTCTTCTTTTGTGCGTGTGTCTTTATTTTTAACTAAAAGCCATCAGCTTTTGCTTCCCTCACTCAAGCAAAACACCTAAACGCAGCTCCGTGTCAAAAAATGGAAAGCGCGTTCGGTCCTCTAATTTTCAGCTGTAAACATAATGTGACGGAGTGCCACGTCCGAAAGGAGAAGGGAATCCTTAGGCCTTGGGCGTGGGCGCTACACACCTAACAGGTTGTTTTTGGGGAGAGCGTAATGACCTGTGATCAGAGCCGGCCCGATCCGAATCCGCCAAGAGCTCTAGGCCCGGGAGTAGGCAGGGGACTACGGTCTATGACGAGAACGTCGATGGATTTGGTGGGATAATGTGACGGAGAGGAAAGGAGAAAGGGACATAAGCATGGAATTCTTGGCGACTGAAATTTAATCCAGAAACGTCCCCCGCTGTAATGTCGACTTTAATTTCCTTCTTAATCAACATTATTATCTCTTTTTCTTCTTTGTTTGGACCTTTGCATTTAATATATATATATATATATATATATAATCTTAATTTTGTTTTTGTGGGAACTGGAAAGGTGTTCGATGGATGCGTTAAGTTGGAAAAGCATTCACCAAGTAGGATCTGGCTTGCGGCGGCTTCCATTATTTACAGGTGTTCTCGTATTTCTTCTTATAATAACTCATCAATAATTTCGTTGTGCTTAGGAGTTCATCAACCTTTCCTTTGACAGTATTTGAATGATGCTATTGTTTAATGTATGTTTAGGAGCCTTTAGTATCATCTGCTGTGGAGGCAATGAATTCTGGATCTGTGCTGTTTTTGAGGTGATATTAGAAGCAATGAGCAGGTAATGCTTGTGCAGGTTTCCATACAATTTTCCCGTATCTGGAGCATTTAGTTGCTTAGTGATATTACACACCAATTGTTAATTTGCTTTGGTAGTTGTGGGTTCCATTTCAATTTTATACCTTTATTGCTATTTGTACGCAACATATGCTATGCTCTGATGATTATTACAGCACTTCCTTTGATTCGGAAAAGCCTGAGCTTACAGACTTTAGTGCAGAGCTAGATGCTTTGTTCTCTGGCAGTGCTCTGGGGCAAATTTATTTGGCACAGGTTCCAACATGGTATTTTCTAGAGGATGGGAAGGGGAGGTGGGAGGGGAGCCAAATATTGATTTGAATTTAGATTGTTAGGTTGTCAGGTTCCAATTATGAATGCTGAGGATGAATAGGGGGTTCAATTGGAAGCTCTTGTGGAGGACATTAAAATGGTTTATGGTGCTTTCTTGAGATTCTTTATAAAAATCAAATGTTATGTTTGTCATTTCTTTTTCATCCTACAACTTTGAAGGGAAAACTAGCTTCTGTCTGTCTATGGATGAATAACTCTCAATCTAGATGGAGTACTTACTATGATCATTGCTATCACTTTTTGTGCATAGTTTCTGGCTGCAAACAAGGTTCTATCATTTGCTTCTGTTTGCTGATTGCTTTCTTGTTATAAGCTTAGTCTTTCTCATATTTTCAGTTCAATGTTCATGGTTGAAGTGTTTAGAACAGTTCTTTGATGAGTGTCAGAATTGCTTGCAGATATCATTGTGACATATCTCTGCCTAAACTTTTCTGTAGATTATAGGGTAGACAATAGGCTTTTCAATGCTTGCAGAATCTCTTGTAATTAAGCCAACATGCTTGGACCAACATCATTACTAGCCTCACACATTAACATCTGGCTTAAAAGTTCTACAATTTAATCCAATGTCTGACTCAAAGGATCAAATATGCTGTGCATTTCACCTTTTCTTCTCATCTCTTGTTTAATTTACTGAAGAAAAAACTGTTACTTATGCATTTCTGTAACTAGGACAGAATCGGGTAATTCCCAAGACCACTTCTGCTATGGAGGGACCAAAGAGGCATGTGTTGGAGCCACCCAGTTGTGGAGAAACAGGTCAGTTCTGATAATTATACCCGTTTAGGTTCACTGTTAATTCAGAGAACTTTCTGGCTGATAATTTCATAATTTGGTCATGCACACTGGGATTTTGATCCCACAGATGAAAGACAAGATTTACTGGGAAAAGACCAACAGGGAAGTCCTAAGTTGCACAAATTAGAACTACATGCTCTCTAGGCTCTTCATGAACTTGTTTCTTTAGTTCACAACCATTAAATATCAGTGATCAGGATCAATATGTATTATCAGCTTAAATAAAGATTCTACAGTCCGTATGAAAGATGAAAATCATCAAATTGCTGCAAGAAATTTATGTCTCCTGGAGGGTTATCCAGCTGCTAAATTTTTTTGGACCCTTGATCCAAGTACTCTACAAAATGTCCTTGCAATGGCAGTTAGTTTGACTCTGTTAAACGGCTTACAGCTTTCTACAAATGGATGGAACTGTTCTTTTGACAATGTGGTAGTCACTAATCTTTCTTGAAGTTAGCTCCTGTGATCTGACTTGTGCTGTTGATTAATCATACATTTATTGTGTTTCATCTCATAATGTCTTGTCTTAGAAATTTTCTCATATTTTATCATTATTTTATTTTCCTGCACAATTTTCTAAAGAACCTCGGAGGCTCTGATGCTGCCTCTACTTTCACCAGCAGGGGCATAAATACTCTCACAAAAATTTGATGAGATGGATCAACAGACCTTTGAAGAAGTGAGGCACTTGCCAAACTCATGGAGACTACTCAAGTCCAAAAAGGGGATAACAGAGTTCTTTTAATTATTGGACTTTTCAATTCTGATTTTAGCAACATGTTCTACTAAGTATTTTATAGTACATTTGATGACCAATTTTATTGCAATGGATGCAATTCTGAGTAGGAAATATTCATTTGCCTTGCAAGTAATTCTTTGTTTATACTGGAAGTTGTCTGATGATACTCTTCTTAACAAGATGGAAAATGATTTCAAATAGTAGGCATGTAGGTACTGATAATTGCGGTTAAAAACCCTGCCATTTTTCAACGTGAATGAGCAAATAAGTATATCTTGTTTGTCACAGAAATGGAGGGAGGGGCCTTCTGTGATCTTTGTAGCCATTGTAAACTCGGTATCTTATTGAAATTTGACTAATGAGCATCTGTTCTTACCTGCAAACTTAGTAGAACCCACAACAATATTGCTGTTTCTCAACAACAATGGTTACTGCAACACAAACAAAGATCAAAATTTCCAGGTTAGCTGATTCGTGAATATTACTCAACCATATGGATGAGTTGCTAGTTGGCAGCATGAACCATCTGTTTGGTTTGGCTGGTACTTGAGTGAGAAACCTACATACGATCTTAATTTCTTAACAGGAATTTTGACATGCATCATTACAATATTTTTACTTCTGTTAGATATTTTAGGATATGTTAACAACAGAATTTATTTTTGTTTTAATGTGATTCTGGTTCTATTCTGATGCTACTGATATCATGGTTTTTTTTTTTCTGCTGTTTACTTATCTACATCGATTTTTTTCCCAAATTAGCAGTCTTTTTAGGGTGATTCATGACCTCTGGTCTCCTTTTGGTTCTTTTTATTATTCTACTACCCTAAGAATCTTCATATGGGAGGACTTTTATTTGCATCAGTTATCATCATATGCATCTTTACCTTTAGCTACTTTCAGTGCCTACATTCTAAAAGCTTCAGAATCCAGATAAAATGTAACTATGATGAGGTACACTTTGAACAACTTTGATGCGTTGGAAACATTAAATGAGAATATAGATTTTACATCTATTTTTCTGATCCAGGTATTTAAGGATATTTTGGACAAATACTTGGAATTAAACTTTTAAAAAGGTCATCTCAATACTTGAGGCTTGTATATTGTTGGGTTTGGGAAGGGTTAAATGTATACAATCTTATACTAAAAGTCACCCTTCTGAGAGTAAAAACTGATGTTCTAAAACCTAAAGTTGGATAAGAATTATAAGGATGCAACTTCATGAAACAGTTTGTCTGAGTCTTGATCTCAACAGATCAGTGGGTGTCTCTTTGAGGAGGCTTTGTGTCCTAGTACTTTGTGTGTGAGTCATTGCTAAATTTGACGGTGCTGTATCACTGGAGTTAACATGCTGTGCAATCCAGGTCATTTGGCTACAGGCTAATGAGTCAATCAATTGGAACTTTTTTAGTTTTCTGCTGACGGTAATCAAAGGCATGTTTCTGGTCCCTCGTTAATTAAGGCCATCTCAGCTATGCCAGCATATTTAGAGGACTTTGTATCATATGCATGTGAGTACATCCAGAAAGCCTCCCACATCTTTAAATTAAAGCAAAACTGGGGGCAGTATTGTGGAGAAAATATCAGCAAACAGGCAGCAGGTGGTAAAAAAGGCAAGCATGTTGGGACGGCACGAAGAGTAATGCTTATAACAATGAACTTGTAACTGATGGTTAATAAGCTGAGTTAGGGCTGATATGTCCATCATATGACGCCTTATTGGCTAGAGAAATAACCAGTAACAGGTAGAAAGGCTGGAACCTCGTTTGCCCGTAAATTTCTGTTCTTGACCTTTAGAGGTCTTACTGATCATGTTGGTGGTATAATTTAAGTGTAGCTGCTAATACATGGCCTTCCTATTTGTCTAAATTGTGTTGATGAAAAACTTTTCAATGTACGCTGTAGAAGATGCAGTCAATGTGGTAAAGGATGAGAAGATTAGTTATTTTCTTAAATTGTAAATTACATGTGTGGTACAGGAGAAGGTTTGCAAAAAGGCGTGGATTTTGCAGCTAAAGAGGAAGAAAGTATAGAAAAGAAGGCTTTGTCAATAATTAGTACTGGAAGGAAGAGAAACAGGGAAAAGTAATGTTAAGATGAGATTCCCCGATGGAAGATGACATAAGCAACTATGGTGAAAGGGGGAGGATGGGTGGTGAAAAGAGGAACTTTTGTTTTGTCTGGACGTGTAGCAGAGGAAGACGGTAAGATCCAGTCTTTTTTAGGAGGCAAATGGCATATATGGTACCTTAACACTGCTATTTGCTCGTACTTTCCAAAAGCTCGGATATACCACAAGGCTTTCGTTAATCCCAAAGTCACCCTTTCTTTTGCACGGCGAAGATGAATATACTACCATTGCTTTTTAAGTTGCTAAGTTGTTAGCATATGGAAATTGATATTTGATGGTGTCTCTAAGTTCTAATACCTCCAACAAATCTCCAGGACTGATGAAGAAGCCACCTTTCAATGCACATTGCCGTTAATAGGCACTCTTCTCTCTATATCTCGACCTACATCATTATTATGTTCTTGCCACCATCGTAGCACACAGGAATAAGGAACCAGTGACTGAAATTCTCGTCAGGTTAATTCAGGTTTGAACCCCACATGATATTCTTCCTGTAATCAACTAATATTTGCTGAGGAACTGGCCTGCAAAAATTTCCTAATTTTCACGGGCATCAGTCTTTAGTGATCATATGGTCAATAATGATCAGGTATGGTGGGTATCGAAAGCAGAACAAGTGTGTAGAGGAATATCACTTGAACGTTAACGCAGGTTAAGCTCCGAGGGTAAAGAATGTGTGATGTGGAGACGTGCACGGAAATTAATAAAGGCGTCATCAATAGGGGAGGAGAAGGCTGAGACTAGTAATCCAAACTTTCAAAGTTGCATCGAGTATCATTTTCATAACCGTTGACAAATTCTTTTCTTTTTCTCATTCAATTATTTTTTATCCTTCTTTGTTTTTTCCGTTCTTTTCACTTCTTTTTCCTTTTGGTTTCGTACCCACTATGTCCCGGACCACCACCTCACTTGCACAAATATACACACAGCATCAACTTAGTTGCCTTTTTACTCACGCTTATAGTTACAACAGGTTTTACAGACGTCTATACCCATCTCTTTGCAAAAGGTTATGTTTCTTTCTAATTTATCGTCTTTTCTTTTCTTTTTTTTTAAAAAATTTTTTTTTAAAGTAGTTAGTACCGTAAAGTGATTCAGGAAAAGAAATTCTTGGAAATTGCTATATTTCTACAGTATTCGGCAGAGATTACGTATGAAAAAATAGAGATATTGCTGTGGTCTTATTTGAGATGAGTAAGGTTGGAAACAACCGAAAATTGATACAGAGACTTCTTTGGACTAATAAAATAACTAAAAATCATAGGCCTGTTTAGATACATTTTGATTCATTAATGAAAACAAAATGGGCTCTATAATTGTAGTGCCATGCGTTCAAGTTAAGGCCCCGCACCGACAGGCTCTTTTTCCTACTTATTCTTCTTCTGCTTCTTCTTCTTCTTCTTAGTGGGTGGAGTTCCAGCTTATCTTTTTCAAGCATCTCATGCTAGAAAATCCTTTCTTTTGAGCTCTAATCATCTAATGGCTTTTGGTAGTCAATGACGTGTTGGTCGAGGCTATGATTCGTGATTCTCCTGCATGCAACAGCTGTTGCATTCCCTTATACGTGTGAGGGTACAATGATGGAGAGAATCCATCTTTGCATTGTAGAATTTCTTTCGATTTCCAATGTATATTTTAGCACTTGTCAACATTCACAATCCAAATCGCACGCGCGAGAATTTTGCTACATGAGACTGACATATACCTGCAAAACAGAAAACGTAATGAAATGGTCATCGATTTCAGATCAAAACGGCCGTTGCACATCTTAGTCGGTTGAGTTTATCAGATTACCGAGCAAGTGGAACTGTTTATCCATCTAAAAATCCACAAATTTTTTAATATTTATTTATTTTGGTAGATCGAATAATTGAAATCACACATTTACTAGTTCGCAACATTATTCCCCTCTCTTCCTATTTTATTTTTATATAAAAAACGAAATTTATTAAAAGCCTGATGGGTTATCATTAATTGTCCAAGTCGACCATCTTCACCGTTGTGTGAGTTCCCTGTATGGTAAGGCTCTTCATCCTTTACAAATCATGGAGAGAGTTGTCCCTAGATATTGATACTTAAAAAAGAGTAGTAGATCACTAGACTCATCAAGAAAAAAAAAAAAAAAGAAGGTAGACAAAAAGTGTATTTAGTTCTGTTCATCATGTGATGATCACTGTTGGCGTACGTAGGGCCAGGAGCTCGCGTCACCCCCATGCCTTATTATGACCCCTCCCTGTACACATCCTTTCAAAAAGACAAAAGAATTATGATTGAGGAGCCAAAAACACAAGCAGAATTTGTTAGCTCGCTAGCAGCGACATAAGTCTTGTGAACCATAGCTGTCGAGATAAAAGATGGGACAAAACAGCGAAACAACAATGATCAAAATTATTAGAAAATAATTAATTCTAAAAGAAACGCACACGCCATCACTCTCTCGCTCGCGCGCGCGCGCACACACACACACACACACATTCTTCTTCCAGAAAATCAAAAGCCAAAAGTATTTATATTGACCAAAGACATATGGAAATAGCAGTAAGTGTTGCCCTTACTTACCATCAGAATCTAACATTACAAAATAAAGATAGCATGAAAAGCATCAACAATTTTGTCTGCTAATTAAACAGCTAACCATTTAGAAGCTTTTGGAGACAAAACCAAAACCATTTAAAACATAAGTAGGAATATGTTGAGGCACAAAAGATGACGAGATTGACACAACGATGTGAGGCTCTCCTTAAAAACCCAATTTACCCCCAACTTTCTCTTTCTTGATTCAAGGAGACGCCCCTCCATGGGGGGCAGTTTTGTCTTTATAGTTATATATGCTAAATTACCATTTGATCCTTCCTTCCACATTTTAGGCTTCTTCTAGCAGTCACCCCACGTTTCCGAGGCAGAAGGCTGAGCGAATCCAAAACCCTGGGGCTTCAACAATGAGCGGTCTCTCTCATTGAAATGCTGGAACCTTATTCCTCCCGTGCACGCTAGCATTTCCCTGACACTCATATTAACGTTAACGCCCCTCCCAGTTGAGCCATTTCCGTTGCCATTGGCAGTGGTACCATGGCCATCACCAGTAAGACCCAGAAAATCCCTCGTCAAACGGCCATCCGTCTGCCACGTGGCAAGATGTCCCGCCAGATAATTGGGCACCTGAGAGCCGTGACCCACTGAGTCAGCAACCTGAGTCGGAAGCGGTCCCAACTCGCCCATGTCCAGCTGAGTCATGCGACTGCTCTGACCCACCCTCTGAGTTGCACCCAAGGTTGCAGCCTTTTGGAGGAGTGCAGTGGCTGACAGGTGGTGCGTTGCGGTCGACGTGGCAGGTCTCGATAGGTTCTGAATTGGCAAAGCAACCGAGCCCTTGTGGGTGGGCAATGGCTCTGGTGGCTCTCGGAAGAGTAATGGTGGGTTGTGGAATTGCTGACGAGTTTCAGGCTTGACTGCTTGGACTGAGTTTTGAAGGAGGTCATGGCTGGGCTTAGGGTTTTGGTGAGATGGGTCCCAGATGGGAGAGAGCTGGCTAGGAACAGGGAAGAGGGAAGGGTGGCTTTGTGGGTTCTGAAGCACAAGAGTTTGGGCATTTGGATTGGCTAATTGGTGAGCTGAGAGCCTTGCACTTTCCTCGGCTAATGCATCACAGAATGCCCTGTGGGTAACGAAGCTATCCTTCCTGTGGTCTCAGAATGCACGCACGTACAAAGAGCAGGTATTATTAGTTAGAGCCTGAAGCAAATTAAATATCAGCTAGAAGCGCGGTTAATAAACACGTATTCCTAAATGTTTAGCCAAAGAAGGAGTGAGTCATTATTATAATAGAGAATGACTGGACAAGCTAATTTGGGTTATTCGTTAGTCAAATTCTGATCGGAAATACATTTAGAGGATGCGAATGGATCAATCAAAGTGTAGAGTAAATGTAGTCCCTACCCTACTTAAAATTTTAGTAGGACCCTTTTTTTTTCTTTCTTTCGGGTTAGACTTTATTCTATACACACCCAAACAAAAAAAAGAAAAAGAAAAAGAAAACATGACAAATACCCTTACCAAATGAGATTAGCACATATATATATCCACTTGAATTCTCTTGCCTATTTTCACTTTTGAGGTCTCAATTTAAAATATCAATCATGTATATATTTTTCCTCAGTACTAAACTTCTTAATATTTTAAAATGAATATAATTACACCTAAAGTATTTTACAAATGAAATGGATTTGATTACGGTAGGGTCATTTTTCACAAGCAAAAACAAAAGGAAAAGGTGAGAGGCCAGGACTTAGGACTAGGACTGCGGGCATGCATGCGGAGCATAGCGATTGTCACACAAAAAGAGAGAAAGCACAAAAGTATAATTTATATACCATCTTTGGTCAAAACTAAAGGTGGACGGGGCGAGGGGGGAGAGTTATTAAGACAATTGATACATGCAGAAACAGGAAAGGAAGTAGAGTCTCAAATTTAGATCTGGTGGTCATGCATGTAACAAAGATACGCAATTGAAAACTCCCAAAAACATGTGCGGCAGTGGTACTGATGAAAGAAAATGAAAGCAGATCAGCATATCAGATATTTTTGCAGATTTATCTGTTTTCCATGATGGTTCTGCAAGTAAATCATGACACCCTCCCTCAAAAAAATAATAAAAAAAATATCTATATATATATATACGGCGAGCTTTTTCTCAAAACATGAAAAGATCCTTATAAGCAATTGTATCTTTTCTTGGACAAGAGAAGATATTTATAGCATTATGCCATTGGTTTCTTACTAAATTAGTTACCCAAATGCGTACATCCTGTGAGGAAAGCAAAACGACAGAAACAGGATACAAGACAAATAGAACAGTGAATCTATCAGCGAGACAATCTTAGCCCACAAGCGCATTTAATGGTGGCCACAGAGGACAGCATTTTCATGCTCATGAATTAAGCACAGAATGGCAGATACAGGATACAAGCCATAGATAATATTAATTAGAGGTGTGTTGTTGATTGACTCATGTTTCCCGATGCTTTTGTTGTTTTCAAATATGAAATTGGGAGGTTCAGAATTCAGGCAGGTAGCACAAACTTGTATTAATGGTGGCCATTTCTATGCAACCTGCCAATATATTTGATCTCCGGAGACATCCATGGACATTCAGAGTTTTTTGCCACTCTCGTGTTTAAAAACCGCAAAACAAAACTTTATAATTGAAACAAAATACGATGGCCATTCCCAAGACCTGAAACTTGCAACTTTAAACAAAACACCAATAACGATGAGTGACAATGAAATGTCAAATCTAATGAAACAAGCCAAGAATGGGACCCTTGAGACAGATATAGGAAGACCAATAAAAGGATTATCAAACAATTCGAGGAATGAAAAAGAAGCTTAGAAAAGATCAAGAAAATTAAAGAAGAAAAAAAATATATATCACCTGGAGAAAAGGGTTCCACAGTCACATCGGTACTCTCTTGTTCCACAGGTTTTAGAGTGAGCCTTCCAATCCGATTGGACAGCATAGATCTTGGAACATTTTTCGCATTTCCACTTCTTCTCTCCATGTTTTCTGCAGTAGTGCTTCTTGATACCTGTTAGGTCACCCAAAGCCCTCGATGGATGGTGGTGAACGCATGTCGTCTCAGGGCAAACGTATGCTCTCTTTTTGATCTCCTTGTTGTTTCGTTGCTTCAGCTTCCAAGGAAGGTTATGGCCTCTTCTGTGAAGTTGAAGATTCTGATCTCTCTGAAACCCTTTGTTGCAGATCTCACACACGAACCTATTGGTAGCCAGTAACGTCTTTGGAGATAATGCTATCACTTCAGCATCTGGGTCTACAATAACAATACTAATAAATACATATGAAAAATGAATCCTATGGATCTAATTAAATTTAATATTTGGAGAGACTAATTTTACCTGGATTTCCAGGTAGGCTTCTCTTTTTCTTGATCTTTTGTTGTTGCTGCTGAGGAGAAATAATGGTTGAAACCACTGGATTTGAAGCACAAAAATCCTGAACTCTGGTACCCGAGGAACCAGTGGCTTTCTCAGACAAAGAAGTTGAATTGGACTTGGCTGCAGCTGTAGGGAACATGACTATGTCGAAGAAAACTCCAAGAGAGAAAAACAAAAGAAGAGAAAAAGATCCCTTTGTTGGTTTGATATCTTTCCAACAAATTAACCTTTGCTCAAGTTACTCCTTCGAACATTTAGAGATAACATACAACAAATATAGACTAAGGCAGACCAGCCTAGAAATCGAGAATCCTAGCTTTGGACACAACTAAACTCAGCCTTTGCTGATGCACAGGTGGCGCAGTGACATATAAACGCAGAAAGGCATCATTCATTGGGTAGCAAAAGCAAAAATCTCGTGAGATGGTGATGATGATAATGGGTTATTCTCCAAGTCGCTATCTAGCCATGGATTTCTTGTCTGAGCATCTCTGAAACACAATTCAGATACGTCTCTTTTTCTCCCTCCCCCCCCCCCCCCCTCTGTCTCTCTCTCTCTCTCCCTCCCTCTTTCCCTCTCTCTCAAGACCAATCAAGCTAGGTCATCACCATGCAATCAGATATAGTGGTACTAGACTAGACAATAATATTGTTTTGCTCCAAGCCTCTTCTCTATCCAATAACCTTCTCTTTTCTGTCTATATATGCAAACGCGGATGGAGAGAGAGATAATCAGTAGTTGGTCTTGTAGATAATGGTGTACAGAAAGTGATGATTACGGTGGCAGACGAGAGGCAAAACAAGAAAAAAGAACATGGCTATAAAAAAACAAGCAAGCGAACCCAAAAAAGTAAAAGCATAGTAATTCTGCAAAGGAGAGAGAGAGAAAGAGAGACCAATGAAGGACTAAGAAGAATCTCAATCCACTTGCTTCATCTAACATTTTTTTTTTTTTTTCTTAGAGTATTACATATAATAATTTTTCTTTCGAAATCTGACGTTGGGACTTTCTGTCTTTTCCTTTGTTCCTGTTATAAAACACCCAAACTCTAAAAGGGTCTCGATTTCAAAGGAACGATACCAAAAGGAGGGTCTGTTTAGCAGAAGGGTTATTGAAGAATGAGAAGCTTAAAAAGCTTCGGAGGTTGATAAAAGGCAAAGAGATATAGAGATAGAGAGAAGACCTCCAAACTTTTCTATCACTACCCCACAACAACATGGTTGATTTTTTGCTTCCTTGGATAACTAGAAGCAACACATGATTGTTTTACACAATATACAATTGGTTTGAATTAATGAAACATCACACAATACACACTACCCCTTCAAATATAATTTGCTTATTTCACTACTTTATATTAATTGTGCGTTGGTCTTAGGAAATACATAGCTTGTCTAGTAATTCCTTACTTCATTCCAATTTCAACATTATGTTTCTCTGCAGCTTGCCTAAGCATTTCTTTTTCATAGAGTTAGAGAAATAGAAATCTGTATTTCCATTTTAGTAATTCTAATTAGGATTAATTCTATTGCTATTTTGGCGAATTTTTCCTTTTTTGTAATTATATTATCCCCCATTCTAGTGCATAGTGAATGTGGTCAAGCCAACAACCCCACCAAGGGGGAATTCCGAAGGTGTGCTCTTCTTTTTCACCCCACTTTTTCGAACTTTTTCTTATTCGAAACCCATATCTAAAGCCATGACTTAGATTTACCTTTATACCCTCTTTATCATAAGTAATAATAATATTAACTTTAATTGCATGCATATTACGGTGGCTGCGAATTCCCTTCTTGGGGTAGATATGGGGATTTTCCTTTCTTCACGATTGAGGTATATGCGCGGCCCAAACATAGCAGCTAAAGGCAGCAGCCATGCAATTGCAAAGCAATATACCAAAGCTTTTGCGTACAATGAGATGTGGGATCCATTCGCATTTCAAATTTCGGAGAAAAGATATACGGTGACCGAGTGTTGTTCTTGCATATCCTTTGGAATCATAAGTGTTTTCTTTAGATCTCATAATCTTTTGAATCATTTTGGCTTTAGGGTTAGATTCATGTTGCTTTTCTTTTAGGATAAGATGAGATTTATGCTTTTTTTTTCTTTCTTTTTGGAAGTAAAGCAAAAAAAGTATGAATAATACTCACAGTTTTGTCAAAATAATTGCACTGAATAGACACTAATTAGACTACTATAC
Organism: Ceriops zippeliana; assembly: GCA_037897445.1. Taxonomy (NCBI): domain Eukaryota; kingdom Viridiplantae; phylum Streptophyta; class Magnoliopsida; order Malpighiales; family Rhizophoraceae; genus Ceriops; species Ceriops zippeliana. Next base: position 2,143,423 of record JBAPLH010000129.1, read on the forward strand.
TGGAATATAAGGAAACAAATCTCATAACCAGTAAAATTTATCAACCACTCTATTATCCTACAAGGTCAGAGGTATATTTAGGGATTTATATTTCATCGATGCACCTTTGAGGCCAAAAAAGCAAGGATAGGATACAAAGGCATATAAAGATGCGCGGGTTAACATTCCAAACTTTAATTCCATACATGAATTCATAGTATGATGAATTTGTTTATGAACATTATGTTTCCCTCATAGACCTTTTATTTTATTTTTTTTTTCGGTCAGTGTTCCAGCTTATACATATTATTAACATTGATATACATTCATGGAAAATTGAAGACTGCATCAAGCAATGTTGGTCAAATTATAACTCCCCAGTTGTCCGAAAAGGGAGCTCTCTCTCTCTCTCTCTCTCTCTCTCTCTCTCTCTCTCTCTCTCTCTCTCTCTCTCTCGCTCTCTGTTGTTGGCGTGTCTCGTTGAATGGAGGTGTCAAAGAAGGGTTTAACTCAAAGGTACTATGGGCTAATGGAAGAGGCAGCATAATTGTCTCTGACCAGAGGCACGCGACGATGGAAGATAATAAGAAACTTCTAGTCAATAGGGTCTCGCTATTAAGAATGTGTAGAGGTGAAAGAATGGTCGCTGCAAATATGATTATTGATGTGACATTGCAACTGACATTAACGAATGCAAAGCCGGATGCATTGCTGATCTGCCATTTGCCTATGTACCCAGTTAAATATTAGAGTACCCAAAATGGACGGAAACTAACTCTTGAAACATGGAGTTTAGATTATGTGAAAATATGTCTAGCTTAGGCACTGAGTTTGACATTTTATGTGTCGATCGTGCATGGAAAAACGACCTTTTGTTTTTGGGTGGCAATGGAAGCTATGGTACCCATATACTTCGTAGCCCTTTCAACTTCGTTATTGTCTGGCTATTTGCCATTAGGTGGAAGTTCGCATCGGGCACGCAGAGGCATATTGATGAGTGGGCAAGAATAGGCGTTTTCGTGGGCCAATCTGCTCTTCACGGGTTCTCATATGCGAGATTCTCTCTTTCAATTTTGGCTCTTTTGGTCCTTTTGTCTCCCAAGGGCCAAAAACAAGACATAATTGAAGTCTTTATTTTATATTAAAAATAAAAATTTTATTTCACATGTTTAGAAAATAATATTTATTATATACTTTATAAAAGAAAAAATTTTGAAAAGATTTCATGAGCATATGAATGATGAATAATATGAATTTAGCTTAATGTGAGAGGCTTGGGGTCCACCCCAAGTCTTTTGTCACGAAGTTAGTATTTGTGTTAATTTACATAATATTTAATCAATTTTGTAAGAAAAAATAAACTAAATAAGTCTTGAATAGTTTGAATAAAACCTAATTTCGTGACACCATGTTTCATAATATATTTATTTATTTATTATTTTTTTTATAAAATTTTAAATTTGAATTGATATATTAGTCTCTTTTTTATCATTTCACAACACTTTAAAATTTATTCTATTTCTATTATCTCATTTATATGATACACACTTCTATTTTTTTTTTTAAATAGTCATTGTAACTTAATACAATGTTATAATTTGTTTATAAAAACAAAATTATTATTAAGAACAGTGCAGTCACACCCTCTAATTTTATATCCTTTTGCTTACTTATCTTTTTACATTTATTTATAATATATTTCCACATTCTTTCTAACGGTGTGCTTAATAAAAGACCTCATTATCGTTTTTCTCTTTGTCTAGAGATCATGTACCCTGTCCCCAATTACCCATTCATTCAATCGTATGGAACCAGAGATCAGTTGGGTTCATGCAGATATATGCCTTCCAATATACATATTGTTTTTAGTTTTTTATACTTTAACGGTACAATAAAATCATGAAATTTTCATTCAAATTAGGCATAAATAATTAGAGTCAAAACAAGTTAAAATCTTCAAAGTAATTCCAAAATTTTGAAGTATTAACATCATCATATGCAAATGTAAAATTTCAGTAATTAGCCTTGTTGTTGAGGAAATGTAACTCGGAATGTTATCCTGTATATTGACCAGGATTATCAAAATGGCAGTAACGCTCCATATAACTAGTTTGAATTTATTATTTATAGTGCATCACTCCGAGTTACCCATGGCTACCAGTCAAAATAGGATAGCTGCCATTATGTTTTTTGGACTAAGACTTGAAATCCAGGGCTTTTTACCAATTCAAACCATTTGCCTACTCTAATTCAATGGTCTTCTCTCTTTTATTTTCCAATTCCGTTCTAACCACATTTTCACATCTTAAAAAAACAACAAAAGAGTTTATATTACGTAAATAAGAAAATTGAACAAAAAAAGAAGAAAGAAACTAACCCATATCATTTATTCTTAACTGTTAATTATAATTTATTTATTATTCATTAAAAATATTAATTATAATTAATAATTAAAATTCAATGTTGTGAATCTGCCTTTAGTTTCCGTGCCCAATTTTCATACCTTTTCTCTTACAAAAACAAAGGTGGTCTGGCCCTTGACTCCTCGTGCGCTTTACTTTTTGAGAAAATAGTTCCTAATGATTGGACTCATTGCTTAAAGGGCTTTTAACACCGAGACTCGGATCATTCTTATAAGCAGAGAAACTTCTTGTATGAGAAAAACTCTTCAAACTTTGTTTGTAACTTGGTGGGCTTACGAACTTGGCCCAATACCAAATCCCACATCTCTTAATATGGGCCGAAGGTAGATTCTTGAGGCTGCATAAAATTGCTGGCCCAAAATCCATCCCCCATTAACTTACCTCACGGGAAAGGCGAGAGAAATAGGCGAGAGTTCGATCTTCTTGGCAGTCACGAGCTCTTCGCTTAAATTTGTTCACTGCAACATTTTACTGCGCATTCTTCCTTTTAATTGCAATTTTCTTTTCTTTTCTTTTCTTTTTTTTTTAAACCATCCTGTTCCTATCAATATCCTTTTTTTTTTTTTGGGGGGGGGGTAAGACTTAATAAATTTCACATTGCTTTTAAGGGATGATAGCTGTGACGTTGAAAAATTTAAACTGTGAACCAAACACCCGAGCTCCTGGATAAGTGTCGTCAAATAATAAAGTGAAAGCACCGTGAAGCCGACGTATTTAACACAGTAACTTTACGTGCAGTATACATTGAAATGAGAGAAAAATCAGGCCGACATTAACTACTACTTCACATCCAAAAGCGACATCTGGGTCAGTTTCTCGCAAGTTGCAGCAACCAGCCAGCTTTGTCCATTTCATCAAAAGCTTATGTACAATCTAACATTCAATGGAGCCCAAAAACTAAAAATGCCGAAAGAAACGGTCAAGCAATGAATTAAATCCACAAGTCAGAAAACGTTAAGTAAGCTCGAAAGAAGATGAAAAAACAAAAACCTTTTGAGATGGATCATGAGACAGAGACCATCAGATCATTGCCCAAGCACAGCTGCAACCTAACCAAGACAAAAACACAAAAAGGACACAAGGATGAATTGTTTAAAAGATTATAGCACGGGCAAGGGTTAGAAACGCCAGGAACAACATAAATTTTTCCTATCCAGCCGCGAGCAAGAAATATAAATATATTGTTGTGGCCTATGTGGCAATTTGATGGGACCCAAGAAGATGAGAAAACTGAGAAGCGCGACCCCTTAATCGCCTCCAAACAGGGGACGTGATCGAACATTGAGGCAGTGAACTGAGCAACAGATATCCACCTTTTCTACTTGGGGCTGGCGCCTAGATAACCCAATCGCTCAGCCAATGTGTTTACATTTTCATCTCCAGCTCCTACAGTACTTTCGTTCAACAATTCTTCCCAAAATCTCTCATCAAGTTCTCTATCTCCACTCACTGGTGGTTGTAGCCCTTCTTCATGCGCTCTCCTTGCTCTGCCATGCTCTTGCATTTCCAATGCAAGTGCTTCGAGCTCCGATACTTCAAATCCATAATTCTCAAATTCTAAAGGTTCAGCCCTTAATGGGGTTTGAGCTTTGAGCATGGTGGCTTGATTCTGCTCCACCAACAATACTGGATCCTTGATCAATAGGCCTTCTTCTCTTTTTTGTCATTGCTTTTTC